>CBMN011745202.1:0-14111 GCA_000582825.1 Hordeum pubiflorum | reverse complement strand
TTAAACGGGTTATACGGGATTAAACGGATTAAACGGCCTAAACGGTCTAAACGGTTCACTGTTGTTTAGTGTTTAAACGGTGTTTAAACGGCCTACGTTTAGGAAAACACTGCATTATACAGAACGCATGTACTTTATGGCGTTCTTCTTCTTCCTCCTCCTCCTCCTCCTCCTCGGCTTCGAGGTTATCGTCCCCTCCCACGTGCGCTTCCTCGCTGATCGGTTTTTCTCGCCATCATCTGCAAACGGGACAAAAACATCACATCGCATGAGTCATGATTTACTGGCTGACGGTACAAGCAGAGAAGTCCTAACAGTGGTTGCACTATACTGGGATGAACCATGCCAATTTTCTTTGAATGAACAAACAAGGTGTTTTGGTTGGAATCAGGTACCGTGTCCGCTGATCCAGTAAGAATAGACTATATTAGGCGGGGGACTGCGTGATTACGTGATCTGTTTGGTTCAAGCAACCGTTGGCGCTCCCCGATTCAATACATCCTGATCCTACTCTAATCCACCTTGATATTCTCTAGCACGACGTTTACAACCAACCCTACAACAAAAGTGAAGTTCTACACAACTCTTCTACAGATGAACATGCAGCTAGCATCACCTACCTGCATGCACTTACTTATGTGTATTAATATAACAATGCATACTTACCACTTAACTCGCATACTAAGTTTCAAGTAAATTCTGCAACGATCCATAAAGTTAGCTTACCATTATGCATTTCCACAACATGCTCTCTCTTCGAAGCCTCTGAACGTGCAAGAGACGTATGCATGTCTTCCAAAGCTTTGGCAAATATGCTAGGCACCATCTCTTTCAAATGCTGCAAAAGCTCGTTTGGCGTCGTTTCCTCTTGAACAATAGCCTTATTAGTGCACTTGCCCTTAGCAATAATGTCAGAGTTGGAGCCTACTGGTCCGAGCAATGGTCCAGCTGGAGAATCATCAGAGCCCTTGACATCAGCTTCCTCTATAAAACAAGATACGCCATGTAAAACACCAGCCACCAACACAACCTAGGAGAGGAGACCCATACGGTGCACATAGAACCTTACAGACACTAGCAATGTGCTGTACAATACTCGTGCAAGGAAATTTCAGTTTGATTTTTCATTAAAATTTAAAATGATAACACTTACTACGCCAAGACAAGCTTTCAGGACAAGTAGTTTGGGTGCTTCTGTCTCCTGCCTTCGCTTTTTCTTGAATCTCCCTCTCGCGACACTTCTCTTTTTTCATAGATATTATTTCTCTAAGCTGCTGATCTATTTCTTCTTTCGTCGACAATCTGGTTTTGTCGTCATCATCTGCAAACGGGACAAAAACATCTCATGGCTGACTGACTGACAGTACAAGTAAAAAAACCAAACCGAGTACAAATAATAACAGAAGTGTCTGTCAATAAGATATCGTGTTACCACTACCAGCTGTCATGGATAGAAAATTCAGATTTTTTCTATTTTAATGAAAAGAAAATATCACACTTACTACGCCAAGACGGGCCTTCAGGATAACAGTCATCTTCACTGCTACTGCTACCACCCTCCTCGGTGTCACCGGAAACATTATTTTTTCTCTTAAGTAAGGTAGAGAACCGCGGGGATGAACCTTGCTTCGCATAGAATAGAAGGTATGCTTTTCTTTCCAAAGCCATGACTTCGCTAACTTTCATAACCTGCACTGTAAAGTTTAGAACCATGCAACTGAAGAGAGATACAAAAAATATCACTTCTCCGATCCAAAATAAGTGCCGTGGTTTTAAAACCACGGCACTTATTTTGGATCGGAGGGAGTACTAACTGTAAACATATTACCTTACAATCATCGAAGTGAAACCAATTAGTTCGTGACGAACGGATATAACAAACATAGTGACCATTTGATGGATCACCCTTGTGTTCTACAACAACATACAAATCATATTTCTGAGGTTTCTGCAGTCACATAGTGTGCATCAGCCATATACTTGGGTGCATGCGGAATGTGATCAAATGGGAAGAAAATGAGCTCACATTATCCGTGGAGCTCATGAATGAGTTTAAGTTCAGCTCTGAATGGTACACCACGTTGTCTTTAATCTTAGTTATATGACTTCCGAAATTTTGAAAGCGCTTGAGCTGGATTACAAGAACTTCTGGAGCCTGCTCCACCTTGAATTGCTTTTCCATGTTCACACGAGATTTGCACCCATCACAACCGTAATTTTCAAACACCTCAATCTTGGTAAAAGATTTTAGTGCATCCATGACAGTGCCCTTCGGGATAACCTCCAAATTAAGATCAAGGAAAGGCTCTAATCTGTCTGAGGAATAGTTGCACTCTGGGCAATGCAACTGCAGAAAGAAAACACACACGAAGTATCACGACTAAATCTGAATGATATTGATCAAGTGGTGGTGAGGATCAACAGGCACACCTGGCTTTTTAGCTGTCCTCCAAAAACCTCTGTGACAATTGAAGAGGGTCTCTCAGATGATGGGGACCTGGGAGGGACAGAGGCCTCATCTAATTTATCAAGCAAGCAGCGGAGGAATTCATGGGCGTCTTGGTGCCTTCCCCACTGGAAATTTTCTGAAAATACTGCAAACAGTTTTTTGGACAACAGAGTTCAGCGCATAACTGCAGTGATGTACGTACTTCCAAATGTCTCAGTTCTCTAATAACGAGAATATGACAGCTAAAACACTGAAGGTGTAAATGCATTAGAAAGTTAAACAAGACGAGCATTAAAATAGAAGAAATTTCTGACAATATAAGCACCTACATTCCAGGAGTTCGACAAACTTCTTTGGGTAAAGAACAGCCCCAGAGAGACTGATAACTTCATCAGCATGGACTTTTAGGGAGCAGTAACAGCAGAATTTGCCAGAGGCACCTAGCAAACATTAGAATCTTAGTTGAAAACACGGCAGTAGATAGAATAGATGCTCAACCGGAAGACAGTTAAAAGAACAGAAGTGAACTGGACTAAATGCCTTACCGGGACATGCATCTGTGTGATCATCTTTCAGTAGCTTCAACACCAGAGGAACAGTGTGAACCACACACTGGAGAATGCAATTAACGTAACATGTCCACCCCTCAGGATTACTTAACACGGCACCCTACGAGAGCAAGGCAAACCAGTAATACAAACACATCCATCATACTTAATTTATGTAAGAGGGAAAAAATATAGCAATGCGTGAAAATGTGGCACAAGTCTAGCTTACCACAGGGTAATAGCTCTCTCCACAGATAAGATTACGAGAACAGCACAAAGTATCAAGATAATCATGCTTGTTATCCGCCAGAAAATAGAAGTGGAAGATGTCAAAATCAAACATACTAGATATTAATATCACAATTATAGAAAATCACATTTCACGAAGGTTTGGATTCTAGCGTAATGTGAATAGTTGTGTTACCCTGCGATTGTAAGGAACTCTAGTACATTATACTGTATATATGCAAAAAGAACATATATGGCTTACCATCGGATTGCACTGCCTTGCACAACTAAGAAGAATTTGTAAATGTTCGTCTGCAAAACTACCTCTTTGAGCATGGTTCAGAAAGTTCATATCCTGGAGAACAGACATAGGTGAAATGATAGCTGTTAGATGTAGTGCTGGGGTGAGAGATAGAGAGAGCGTGTGCCACGTTAGATAAAACTGGTACACGAAAAAGAGTTCAGAATAGAACCAACTTTTTTTCCTTTTGGGGGAAAAATAGAACTAACTTAACAATCCCTGCAAACAAGCAACATGAAAAAAAGAGGCAGCAGCTCGAGAAACTCAAAAGATGCAAGTTTACGGATTTTGATGCATATTAAAGGTGGAGATCGGAAGGTACCCCTTCAATCAAAAAAGATAATATAGTCTTTTTGTATCCAAATCAATCTATTCAATACGTTTGATCTGCGGGCTAATATGACGATGGCTTTTTAAAGTAATTTAAGATTCGTGCAAACTTCTAAAAGGGTGTACCGAAGCAAAACTCGCAAAACTATGGTATGTTGACTTTGGTCTTTGGGCGCATTTTTAACTACAATTATAATGTTGTAATATCTACTACCTGAGATGAACTTTGACCTTGTGAAGTCTTCTCCATGTCTCCCTCAACCGCCTGACCCGGATCCTGCAAATAATCAATGAACACCAAAATCCACCCGTGAGATTTTGTATAATAGCCGCATCGCATGTGTAGTATGAGTTAAGAGGAGGGAGTTATGGTGAGATAGACATGAGATGTGACATTTTACTCTCAATCCTATGTTTGATATCGAATGGAGGTTATTTTCGAGAATATAATATACTTGTATATTACCTTGTTTGGTTAGCGGATATTCACGAGAGATTAGTGAAGGGGAATGGCTAGGGGACAGTCGACTGAATTTGGAATCTAGGTCAGTCGATTTGTTCACAGCCGTTGGATGGAAAAGCAATTGCCGGATCTTCTTCTTCTATCTCCAAAAACACTGTTCATCGCTTTCTTTCTCACGACCTGGATCTGAACCACCCACCACGGCCGGCCAAACCGCCTGCTTCTGCCACCCGCGGCCGCCGGCGCTCCCGCCCGCCTCGCCGCCCCGCCCTCCCCTCAACCGCCACCCACCGATGTGCTGCCGCCGCCCCCGTCCATCCCTCTAACCCCGGCGATAACCATTTTTTTTGGCAAACTCGCATCACCCCGACACCCCTAAGATAGATAATGGGGTAGCCTTCTCCGACGGGCTCCTTCTTTCACATGGAAATCGACTGACCCAAATTGCAAATCCAGGCGACTTGCGTATAGCAATTGTGTTAGTGAAGAGATAACAATTTAAGTACGATGAAGGGTTAAGATGTTCTCTGTGGAATCAATTCACTCAGATTTCACCCTTCCCCTTTCGGACAAAATCACTGTTCTGACCCTTTTGGCAATCTTNNNCACAAAATGAACTCGACATGGAAGTATTTCACGATCTGACCTTTTTGGCAACGCCAGAGACCGTGGCGTTTCTGATCCACATAGAAACGCCGAGGTAGCTCGCGTTGCTGCTCTATATGGAAACGCCGAGGTAGCTCGCGTTGCAGCTCATATAGAAACGCCAGGGTTTTTGGCGTTTTTACCCAGGCTAGAAACGCCATGATAGTTGGCGTTGCTGCCCTTGATCAGGCTTAAGCTCATGGCTTCAAATGCTCATGGCTTTTTTACAGCGAGGGTACAGGCTAGCTGGAGTAGTGGCACTACCTAGTCATACTCATAGCCCTAGACTGGCTACTACTCCCTCCGATCCTCAATAGTCTGCGCATAACTTTTTTTGATTTCTTCCTATGGTCTGCGCGATCCCCTATTCAAGCCATGGTTTCTATTCAAGCCATGGTTTCTGAAACTGCCCCGCATGCATGCTGTGATAGTTAATTCCTCTCTGGGTGTGCAGGCAAAGGGAGAGGAGAGAGAAGCACATGCACAGATAAAGAAAACAGTGCGCACAAGAATTGAGGAGTCAAGCCAATCCATCGCATGCAGGTCATAACTACCCGGCGTTTTATCTATAGCAAACCAGGGGCAATTTAGTCCAGATTTAGCTGAAAGATTTTCTCCTTGGTATGCGGGCTCGACCTTAGGCGCAGAGAAAAAAGAATCGGAGGGAGTACGTATAGTACGCAGGTGGAGATAAGGATGCAGACATAGTCTGTGCATCAGCTGGAGCTAGAAAATGTATAGACCGTGCAAAAGATCTCCTCACCTCATCAAAACCTCTCTCTCAGTTTTTTCTACTGTGTGTGTGGGAGAGAGGTGGCCTTGGGTTCCGTTGTTTTTACTCTACATGTTTTTACTGTTTGCTGCTACTGGCAGGGGAGAGAGAGAGACCAAGCCGAACCAATGCGACCGGGTTCCCACGATACTTTGTTGCTGCTGGGTTGCTTGCGCATGTCCATCAATTAAGACTTGGTCAACGCCAACCCTCATAGCGTTTCTAGCCTGGATGGCGTTTCTATATAGGCTGCAACGCGAGCTACCTCGACATTTTCATATGAAGCAGCAATATGAGTTACCTCGACGTTTACATGTGGAGCAGAAACGCCACGGTCTTTGACGTTATCAAAAAGGTCAGATCGTGAAATACTTTCATTTCGAGTTCACTTTGTGATCAAGATTGTCAAAAGGGTCAGAACAGTGATTTTGTCCTCCCCTTTCATCAATAAAAAAAGTGAGCTCGGAGCAGCCCGATGGCAAGCTCGCAGCACCGCCCCTTGGCATTTGCAGCAGATACCAGTGAGCTCGAAAGAACCCCGCCACCGGCCGGCCGACGTCGCGGCGCGGTCATGAGGGCTCGCAGCGTTCGTCTCCCCTCGTTGTAGGGCCGGCACTCGATTCGCTGGGCCTGGTGGCGGCGCGAGGAGATACGAAGAAGCAAACACACCCTAACTAACTAAGCAAGCACTAGTCTAGCTATACATGCCCAAAGGAGGAGCCTGAGAGAACTCACCGATTCGAGGGGCTGGAGCGGGACCGTACCGGCCGCCGGCTGCTGCTGCTGCTCCTCCTCCTCCGGCGGCGGCGGCAGGGCGAGCGGCATTGGATCCCCCTCCATGAGATTAAGCTAGGGTTCTTGGGGTTGGGGAGGGAAGAAATGAGGGATTGGGGTTTGCTGTGGGGTGCAGGGATCAATCAACTCGAGGCTCTAACGATCGGCGTCGCGGGGAGGAGCGAGGAAGGGGCGCTGCGAGTGGAGGCTTTTATATGCCGCGGTGGTGGTCTCCCCTCTTCCTCACGCGGTCAAGCGGGTAGGGTCCATTCAGCCCTCCATGCTCCTCAGCCGGAGCCTGAAGACCACCAGTGATTAATGCTACACGAGCTGGCCTTCCGCTCCTTCGGTCTTTTATTTATTATTACCTGCAAAAAAACAGATGTGGAGTATACTAGTAGTAGTACAGTGCAGTTGTAGTACAGGTCTACTTTGCTGGAGGACAATGCAGGTTCTGAAGCTTAATCTGCGCAGACAAGCGGCTAGCGGTATCTTTTGGGATCTATGGTGTCAGTCGGGCGGGTCTAGATGCATGCATGCGCCATTGCTCCTCATGTTTAAAATGTGTAATGACTTTTTACTTGTGTCAATATGTATAGGAAAATAAATCAAGCAAACCGCACTATCTGACTTTGGATAAATGTAGAAGGGAGAATGTTGTGAAGGTGGGCGGATTCTGTTTATGTTCTTGGTTTGGGTTCGACCCCATCTCGATCTTTGCCTGGGTGCGAAATAACAAAAAGGTAAGTGACCGAGATGGAAGGGAGAACTTTTTGCTTCACGTTTCCGGAAGGACCGCCTATTTGTCTGTTACCGGGTTCAGCACGAAATTATAAATAAGCTTGACCAAGGATAATCATTAAATGGATATCCTCAAATATATGCTACTGCCTAAATACATTTGTGTTGCTGACAGGATAGATTGTCTTGACGTGTTTAAACATTTTTCTTGTGCTTCATGACATATCATCTGCGTCGTCTAGTAGATTTTTACGGGGACCACTGTTTTAGCATGGTTGAAATTTAGACATGCATATATCACGAGAAAAAATACAATGGCCAAGAACTTTCAGGGCGGTCAAAGTAACGGAGAGCTTTGTGTGTCCGCCTGTTACGCTATAGGAAGGAGATAAAGAGAGAGGAGGAGATAGGTACATGGAGCCAATTATGCATTATGCGGTAACGGTGCGTGAAAATAAACATGCAATAATTGAAGGGGTAACGCCATTTGACAAGAGAGGTATCATTGAAAAGAGTTACTAACTTTTCCGCAAAAAAAAAAAAGAGTTACTACCTTCGTCGCTAAATACATGGCGTATAAACTGAGTCATAATGCCAATACTTTCTATGTTTGACCAAATATATAGATGAAACGGTTGACAATTATAATATTGAGTAAATAAATTGTGAAAATATATATAATAATAGATATATTGAGATTGTATTGTTATTTTATATTATATATGCTTGGTCAAACTTTGCTAGGATTGACTTTCTTTTTAACTTAGTTATATTCCATGTATTTGGGACGGAGGGATTATTAGATTTGGTTTCATGCCTTGGTCTGAAAATTTCATGAGACATTCTTTATCTTGTGTAGTAAAATCCATAGGGTGTATATTTTTCGAACATGATGTTCCCACGTGTTAAGTTTCAAAAAGATGTTCCCACATTCACGTAAGAAGATGGTGGGAGGAGCTACCATCAACTATCATTTACAAATAGTGAAGAAAATGTACTAAAATGCACTTCATTTCTCCGATCCAGAATAAGTGTCGCAGTTTTGAACTATTCTCAGTTCAAAAGTAGTTTAAAATCACGACACATATTGAATCAGAGGGAGTATAACTATTTTTTAACTCACTTCGTTCTTTTTTAGTAACTGTTTTTATTTCGTGTACAGCGAACTAGACATTGCTTCGAGGATAATTTACGCTTGAAATACCCCCTCGCTGCAACATTGATTAGAGGAGTAATTAATGATAAATACATGATGATCCTTCCAAATTAGGAGAGACAGAATTGATATCTACTGAGCAAAAAAAACCTACACCTGACTAGACTTTTTGCTATTATTTTATGTGGGTAGGTTTCGTCGATCATAGCAGATTGATTGACAGCACGAAGGAAGAATTAACCTGGTGTATACGAAGTCAACAAAAGGTTGCGGCAGCAGCCTTTGCATGCAGCTATAGCTTGCCTAGCCCTTGGTGGCCGCTGCACGCCGAGTTGATGGCGGCCTCCGAGTAGTCATGTCGATGTAAATGCAAGTCTATCCATCAGACTGGTGTATCAGGCGATACGAGGCTAACATGCTCCCGTGCTCCAGAGCTTCTCGACCGTTGGATTGTTCATGGTCAGCATCTCACTGAGAAAGGTTGCGTACTTTCTCGAAAAACTTCCAAACATTCTTGAAATTCAAAATGCTCCTGATGGTCCTGATCCAATCCTCCAATCAGATGGATTTTTGCATGGAAAAAGTCTATTTTAAACTCTAAACTCGTAGAGGTCCGGCGAAACGAACTCAACGTCCAAATCCCTGTCGTTTGCACCCTAACGCCTTGTTCGGTGGACAGGGAAGTAAAGGGGATTTGACAGGGATTGAGGGGGATTAAATCCCTAACAAGTCAAAATCCCCTCCGATCCTCTGCAATCCCCCTGGGAGGAGGATTAACCGAATGAGGCCTAAACTATTCGATCCCGTTCCAAATCAAACCTTAGGGTAGTTTAAGACTAATAGGCGCTAACGTGGCACAAGTCAACCAGGATTATGACTAGTGGGGCTGCCACCGTTGACGGAGTGGGCTCGCCCGCGCGGTGGGATTTTAACGACACCGCCCGCAGCTTCTTAATCGATCGAGTGGAAAACGAATCTTAGGGTTCGTCCGCGCGGTGAGAAAACAGAGCGGGGAGGGGGGCAGTGACTAGCGGCGGCGGCGGGATGTCGTGGTCGTCGAGTTCCTCCGCTCCTGGATTCCGTCGAGCTGCAGGAAGGAGTGGGTCGGAAGCGCGGTCGCCAATGCGCTACCGCGAGAACCCAATGGCGTACGAGCCTGCCAAGATGTGCCACTGTAATCCTCGAAGGAAGGCACCAAGATGGATCTCCTGGAGCCCTCATAACCCTGGCAGGAGGTATTATGCATGCGTGGATGCTATGATGAGAAATTTTCTGGGTGCATTTTTCCTCTTTGTCTTCTTTGTGATTAAATTCCTATTTTTCCTCTCTGAAATGATTTTTTGGGTGCATTTGAACAGCATGGTGCTTGTGGATTTGTGGAGTGGCATGATGATCCTTTGCCGCAATATTACAGTCAGTTGATTGGGGATTTGCGTGATGAAGTCTGGAGGCTTAAAGGCTCTACAACTGTCGGTAGATCTGAAGATAATTTCCCAATGATAGCTCCCAGTGTGGATCAAGCAACAAGGGAGGCCATTGTCCTGTCTCCGCAAGATCAATTGAGAGAGAAGAATGCAGAAATAGCTGGGATTAGGACCAAATATCAAAATGTGGTGTTTCTTTTCACCGTATTTGTTCTTGGTTTAGTTGCAGGCAAGATGTTACTGCAGTGATGACTTGTGAGCAATCTAGTTGTAATGGAGAGCTTGGTTTAGTTGCAATGTGTACTGGACAAGTTAATTTAGTGCTTGGTTAATGTGTAATGGATCAGCTAAGTTATCTAATGTATGGAATGAGCATATGCATATGCATATGTTAATTTAGTGCTTCTCTTAAACCAGTGCTTGCTCATATGTTACTTGATCTATGTAAATCAAACTGGGAAACAATGCTGACAGATATAAACTTGGGCATGTATTTTGCATAAACTTGGGCATGTATATTGCATAAACATGGAATATATGTTGCATAAACCTGGGAATAAATCTTGCACAAACCTGGGCATGTTTGCAGCATGCAGCACACCTGATACATGATTGTTTTCAGGCATTCACAAAAGAGATGTTTGCACCATTACATTACAAATGTTTCAACAATGCAACATCATCAAAAGCACTAGAACAGTCTAGCTGGAGCCATAACTAGTAGTTTCCACTGCAGGTGAAGTATTGATAGCTTGGAACAGAGGATGCAGCCTTTCTTCTTCCTCTCTTTGCTCTAGTTCCTCTCACTGAAGAAGATGAACCAGCTTCAACATTTGCAGCTCTCTTTCTTGGAGGCTTGAACATGTTGGCTGCTGGTTGTGCTTGAGCCCGGGTGGCATAGCCAGAAGCATTGGGTCTAGCTGCAGGTTGTGCTTGAGCCTGAGAAGCAAAGCCAGAAGCCTGAGATGCAGAGGCAGAAGCATTGGTTGTTCTTGCAGGTTGTGCTTGAGCCTGAGAAGCAGAGCCAGAAGCAGGTGCTTCCTGGTATTTTTGGAAGACAGAAAATATAGACTAGTGAGGATTTAAAATTAACTAAAGCAGGTGCAAGCGTTTAAAATTAACTAAAGCATATGCAAAGTCAGTAAAATCAGGGGGATACCTTAGTGAAAACACCCTTGTGTACTCATTCTTCATGCCACTCATTCTTCAATTGGTAATCAAACACTCTTGTGTACTCATTCTTCATGCCACTTATCAATCTGTCCATCACAATTGCCTTTGCATGCTTGCATTTTGAGGTTGAAACATCAGCAAACATGTCTTGCAATACAGTGGCTTTCATGCTTTCTATTTTCCACATAGGATTAGCTAGTATGAAGTACTCATACCTCTGTGCAATCAACTTAGTAGTCACAAGCTTGTTGCATCTATTTTGTGCACATTGGTGTTCATCATTGAAAGTGATCACTTGGAATCTGCTTGTTCTTGATCTTTTGCCTGCATAGATGAGCCAAGGGCAACCATCCCATCCACACTTGGCCCTAACTCTATCACTTTCTGATTTCATGAACCTGATACTCCTCTTGGTGACCAGACCATACCTTCTCAATGCTTTGCAAAGTTGGTTCTTGCTTCTGAAAACCATGCTCAATGCAAAATGTGGTACCTTAGTGTCATTGTTAAACCTTGGAAACCTGCTCTTTCTCTTAACTACCTCTCCATCAGAACCTTCCTCATAACTGTAGTCCTCATCAGAAGAATCATACTTCCAATCCTCTTCTTCTCCTGCTATTTGTTGCTCCAGGTTGGCAATAAGGTCAATTGGTACTGGACCTAATGCATCTCTTCCAATCCAGCTCTTGCTTTGTTTCATTCTTTTCTTGAACTTTCTAGCATGCCTCCTTAGCTCCACAACCTCTGAATCTTCTCCACTGTCATCACTATGTGGAATGTACTCAAAATCACTCTCTGAATCAGAACCTGATCTGTCAGCACTACCACCTGCATCTTTAACATGGTTCTCATCTGCTGCAACAACTGTCTGTTGAGTTGGATCCAACACTTGAGAAACTGCAATGGGTTGTTTAGTGGTTGTAGTTGCTGGTTCACTTGGCATTGCACTCCCTGTTTTATGCTTCAACGGGCTGCTCATAACTTGTGTGACCACACCTGTTTCATCAGTGATCAGCACATCATTATCAGACTCAGCAGGTTTAGCAGCAGTGATGACAACATCTGGTTCAGAATCAGTCCATGCCACAATCTCATCCTCAAAGTCACTCCCACTGCTACTATCAACAGCATCTTCTTCTCCATGGTACTCCACAAACACATCTGCAACTGCACCTACACAAATATAATCTGCCATCTGCACACATTTGCTGTCATCATACATAAACACAAGACCATTGATAAGTTCTTGACCAGGAATCAGAAAGTATAACTTCATTGATTCCTTTACTGCCATGTGATCCTTCAGAAATCCCTTCACTTCCTGCAATGACAATTTGTCCCTTTCTATCTCTGACATAGCTTCCTCTCCACCAACATATTGCAAAACAGGTCCAATTCCGACGAACTCGCCACCAAAATGGAAGCACACATTCAAAATCTCAGTCGGGTCCATGATTTCACTGAAAATATACACATAAGGAGAACCATATTAACCAATCTTTCCTATGTATGAACATAATCTATGGCTAAATCAGACAAATTTTTAATCTTTTCGCCCCAGGAACCACCAAAAAGCACCCCCAAATTCTCTAAAAAAACCTAGCCATACTGCCGCAATCACAAAACATACTCCGGCCATCGGACGAGAAGGGCATCGACGTGTTTACCTTCAATTGTTTGCGCCGCCGCGTCATCACGATCGTCGCCGTCCCTTCGATCACCCGCCGACCGCCATTGCTATCGCAGGAGAGGAGGTGGAAGGTAGGAGGGCATGGAGTGGTGGAGGTGGACAGTCGGGCCCAGCCATAGTGGTGACGTAGGGGTGCTCTGCCTCCTCCTGGGCCTGCCAGAAAGACCACCACACGGGCCTCAGTGGGCCGGCCCAGTCTATTTATGTCTCGTGCGCAAGCCAATCCCGGGAACGCCTCGCCACGTCAGGAATCCCCATTTGGCAGATGACCTAAGGTTTGATTTGGACCGGGATCAAATAGTTTAGGGTGCAAATGACAGGGATTTGGACATTAGGGTTCGTTTCACCGGACCTCTACGAGTTCAGGGTTTAAAATAGACTTTTCCTTTACATGTGCATAGACGCATACTACCAGCACGTCTTTATTTTGAAAAATACGAAGCGCTCAAAGCATAAAAACATTTCAAATGTAGCTCAAGCACATGTTGCAACATGAATTACAATCGTACGTATACAACACCGAAAAGGCGAGTATATAGCAAAAAAACTACCACATTATAGGCGTTGACTACATAAAACTACCACTTTTTTTAATTTTTCAAAAAACTACCACAAAAGTGGCCCGTTATTTCAAAAAACCCAAGTGGCAGAACGGTTACGTTTTAAGTGCGGTTATGACATGTCGGGCCCGCCCGTCAGGGTTCTGTCGGCCAGGCGCGCGTGCGGACGGCCGTTAGGTCGACCTGTTCCGACCAGGGTCAAAACAACCGACCGGACGGCTCTGTTTCCCCCTTCCCATCTCTTCTTCTACTCTGTCTCCCTCTCATGCGATGGCGACGGCGACCACTCTACGGGGGGAGGTGGAACTGGGGATGGCGGCGGCGGAGAATATTCGGAAGTGGATAACTGGCTGGGCAGCGGCAGCTTTGCAACGCAGCCGCAGGCGCCGGCGCCGCAGCAGACTCCTCCGGCGATGCCAAAGGCTGCACCACCACCGCCAGAAAATCAACAGTTCACTGTTGAGTATAGATCGGCCAGGGGTCTTGCTAAAGCTGTCGCCGTAGATCCGGCCAACTCCCAATGTTGGGCATCTGCATTTGGAGGGGTTGAGTAAGTATTTTTCTCTTCTCTTCAACAAACCCTAGTTGAATTCCTTAGTGCTATTTTGTTGGATGCAATAGTTGATTTAGTAGAGATGCAGTAGTTGATTTAGTTGATGAAGTAGATTTGATTCAGAGAAGCATTTGTACCCTAGGTTAGGTTAGCTTAATTCATCAGTGATTCAGCTTTGAACAATTTCTCTGTTGGATACCTAGTGGGCCATAACTGAATTTTGTAGCAGAAGGCACTTATTCAATTATGTTTATAATGCAGGCTGAATGATGACATTTGGGAGGTGAGGTTGCATTTCCAGGGC
>CBMN011745199.1:0-11571 GCA_000582825.1 Hordeum pubiflorum | reverse complement strand
ATTTGTTCAAGCCTAAACCGTAATTANTTTAAAGCGCCTATTCACCCCCCTATAGGCGACATCCACGTCCTTTCAATTGGTATCAGATCTCCAAGCCCACTACCCTTGCCGCCAACTCTAGGCCCACTCCCCTTTCCCCTCGTGCCCCCGTCGTTGATGGCCAACCATGGAGTCGGAAGAAGCCACAGGGGCGGCGCCGCACCTGCCGGCTCATGTCCCTCCATCCTTAGCCAGCCGGAGACCGTGGCGATCTATCGGTACGACATGCTGGTGCCGCAGTCGTCGCGCATAGAGACGGGGTGGTATGTCACCACCGACGACTACACTTTGCTTGGCCCCGCCGCCATGAGTTCATGGACCCTGCAGACCCGGTGGATGAGCCGGGGTACAAGAAGGTGTTGAGGGACTTGGTGGAGGCGATGGCAAACTCGGCCGCAAATGAGATGAGTTCTTCAACTTCTTCCTTGATAGCGACGACGATGCAGACGACAACGCAGAAGACAGCGACGATGACCTCATTGACCTCTGCGGGAGCCGGAGCGACGAGTAGTAGTTTATTATGGTTTTGGTTTATGTTTTCTAATTTGTTTCGTTCACCTTATAGAAATCCTAAGGCTTGAATCAAACTTGATTGTGATGTTAAACTTGGTTGTGTATTGTTTTAATTATGTGGACTAATCATTAGCTCTTTGGATGTTTAAATGCAATGCATAAACATGAGTTTAGTATGAAAAATTATTTTGGCTAACTAGATGGTACAACAAGTGCATTTTAGCATGGAAAATTGTCTCACATGGCATTTCATTTACAACTAGCATGGACAATACACCACATTAAACCTTTTTGGGGGCAAATCCATACAACTTACATCATAGTTCAAAGTTGCATCACGGTTCAAACTACAACATCAAATTCCATCATCTCTTACTAGTACTTCCTAGATCAAATTCCATCATCACTTAGTACTACTCACTACATCAATTTGCATCATCACTTCTTCCATCCATCTGTAAAACAATGCATGTTAAACAAAAACAATGCATTTTAACTAAATGCTTGTAATAAACAGAATATAATTTTAACTAATTATTTTTCTAAATGTTTGTAATAAACATAATATAATTTTAACTAATTGTTTTTCTAAATGTTTGTAATAAACATAATATATTTTGAACTAATTATTTTTCTAAATGTTTGTAATAAACAGAATATAATTTTAAATAAATGTTTGTACTAAAAATAATATAATTTAACTAATATTTTCTAAATGTGTGCAATAAAAAAACTAACTAATATTTTCTAAATGTGTGCAATAACAAAATATAATTTTAACTAATATTTTTCTAAATGTTTGTTCTAAACAGATAATAATTTTGACTAATATTTTTCCCAAATGTTAGTAATAAACAGAATATAATTTTAACTAAATGTTTGTAATAAACAGAATATAATTTTTACTAATATTTTCTAAATGTGTGCATTAACAGAATATAATTTTAACTAATATTTTCTAAATGTGTGCAATAATAAAATGTAATTTTAACTAATATTTTTTCTAAACGTTTGTTCTAAACAGAATATAATTTTAACTAATATGTGTTCCAAATGTTTCTAATAACCAGAATATATTTTTAACTAATTTTTCTAAATGTTTGTACTAACACATTAAAATATGGTTACTAAATCTCAATACAAATTTTCTAAATGTGTGTACGAACACAGTATGCTTACTAAACCCTAATGCAAATTTCCTACCGAGCTACAATCTACGGCGCATTGGCGGAGCGTGCAATCCTCAGCGAGCGCCGGGGGAAGTGGGCAGAGCGACAAGGGAGGGTCACCTCCTTCTGCCCTTGCATGCATCCTCCTTCGGCGCAGGTTGGCTGCCGAGGCACCTGGCAGCGCGTCTAGAGCCACATCACCATAAAAAAAGCAGCGTCATGCGGCGGCAGCAGAGCGAGGGACCGTAGATTGTTACGTAAAAAAGACCGTAATGTGTTATGTATTCGTATGTGTAGGGATCGTATCGTAGCGTTTCTCGTGTAGGCGGACTAAATCGTAGAGACTTCACTAACCAAACGTGTAATTTTCTCCGGCCCAAGCCCACGTCACTGTTGCCAATTGTCATCATGTGAAAGAGAGGGGAGGAGTGGCAGCAGGGACTGTGACAAGAGATGATGTATCCAAGCCAACGGCTCGATTCACTGCCACCTCGTGATGCGCGCGGACGACGGTCGGCACCGCAAGGCTGACGCCGCGGCAATAATGCGAGCCATGGCAGGACGCTCGTGCACCGCCGACGGAGGCGTCACGCAGTGCGCAACGGCCCTCTCCCCTCCCCACTCCCCCTGTCACCAAAAGATTAAAGAACGAACCACCCGCGGGTCCGGCCGTGACGAAGAGCTCGGAGCTGCCTCGGCTGCACCGTTTTCCGAGTCATCATGCTTAATCTACAGCGCCACTGGTCCATTTGACGGCGTGATTAGCGACAAGCGTGCAGTCTCAGTCCCAACGGCTACCTCAGCGGCAGCCGGTCAACGACCCACTATTAAACCCAGCCCGAGCGAGCCGCAGTCCCCCGTTGTCCGCTTGCAGCCCACCCACCACCCCAGTCTCTCCCTCGCTCCTCGCCCAAACCCAAGAACCCTGACCCAGCAGCGCGCAGGACCCGAGAGGGACAGGAATGGAAGAGGAGGCCCGGCCGCCCCTGCTCCCGGTGCGCGTCCCGGTGAACGGCGAGGTACTGCCGGACCTGGCCCCGGCCATTGGCGCGTGCGGCGTCGGCGGCGGCAGGGCGGAGATCGACACCTCCGTGCCGTTCGAGTCCGTGCGCGAGGCCGTCGACCGCTTCGGCGGCAGCGCCGCCTGGAGCTCCCACCTCGTCAACCGCATCTTCGCGCACCACAAGGTGACCTCCGCCCCGGTTCCCTCTCGCCGCGGCTCGTCTTGGCCCGATTTACATTCTTGGTGGAGGAGCCGAGGCATTTCCTGTTCCGCGGAGTACTTATTCTCTTGTATACAGTACTACATGGCCGTATCGATGTACTTTGGGTTAGTTCGTCATTGAATTAGGAGCAGAGCAGAGCGGAGCGGTTGTTGTCCGCGATTCGGCGGCAAATGCAGCTATTGATGCTAAAATCAGCACCGATGTTTTCCTCCTCCCGATTAATTTGGTTATTGCTGCTTTTTCCGCCTGCAGAAACAGGACCGGCGTGTGGGGAACGAAGATGAGCAGTGCGTCAGTCTGGCGGAGCAGACCGCGCAGATAGAGAAGGAGCTCGGCGCCAAGGAGAGGGAGACGCTCGATGTGCTCAAGCAGCTGGAGTCCGCCAAGAAGATCATCGCAGATTTGAAGCTCAAGATACAGAAGAAGACAGCTGAAGACACATTGCAGCCTGAGGAAGAGAAGCAGCAGCCAGAGAGCAGCTGCTCTATCACTGAAGTGTCCACAGCAGAACCTGAAGTGAAGCAGCCTGAGGGAAATGCTGAAGCTACAGAAGAAGAGCAACAAACAGCAGAAGTGAAGCAGCCCGAGGGAAATGCTGAAGCTGCAGATGTGCAAATAGCAGAAACTGAAGTGAAGCAGCTGCCTGAGGGAGATGCTGGAGCGGATGTGGACATGCTCGATGACCAGGAGCAGCAGCAGCATCCCAACTTGGTTCTGATGGAGCTCGAGCAGGCAAAGTCGAACCTGAACAGAACCACGGGTGATCTCGCTGCAATAAGAGCCTCCATCGAGTCACTGCGCAACGACATAGCCACGGAGAAGGTCCTGGTGGAGAGGACCCGGGAGAAGGTGTCCTCGGATGGCACCTTGGTTTCTTCTCTGAAGGAGGAGCTGGACCAGACCACGCAGAAGCTGCAGAAGCTCAAGGATCTTCAGAGAAGGCGTGAGGACCCCTCGGACATCTTCTTCGAGATCAAGAAGATGACTTCCGAGATAGAGCAGCTGAGAAATGCTGCAAATGCGTCGAAATCTGAAACCATGATGTTAGCTGCCGAGATTGAGCAGACCAAGGCTACCATCGGCACTGCTGAAGTGAGATGTCTTGCAGCCAAGAAGATGGAGGAAGCAGCAAGAGCAGCTGAAGCCCTTGCACTAGCTGAGATCAAGGCCCTACTCTGCAGCGAAGCCTCAGCTGAAGATCTCCAGGGCACAGATGGAGTGAGCCTTTCAGTGGAAGAGTACTCCGAGCTTGCTTCGAAGGCTCGAGAGGCCCATGAAAGCTCAAGGAACAAAATTGCAGCTGCCATGGTTCATGTCGACGGAGCCAACCAATCAAAGTCGGAGTCACTAACAAGGCTGGAGGAAGCCAAAATGGAGGTTGAGGAATGCAGGAAGGCACTACAGGAGGCCCTGAAGAGGGTAGACTGTGCCAACCGAAAAAAGTTTGCGGTGGAAGAGACCCTTCGTCGATGCCGATCCGAGACCGGACACAAGAGGCGCTCATTCCGTGGCTCCCCCAAGTTCAAAACTGCAGCACATCGTCGCAGAGACGATTCTCACTGCATGGATATCGTCGATGTTTCAGACAACTCCCTGAAGCCGACACTGTCGATCGGGCAGATACTAAGTATGAAGCTAATGGGGCCTGATGGGTACGACAAGAGCGTGTCCGACGACACGAGCGAAACCTCCAGCGTCTCCCTCGGTCAGATCCTGAACAGGAGGCAGGCAATCGTGTATAGCAGTGATACAAGTGCTAACAAGAAATTCTCGGGGAAGAGGAAGAAGTTTGCCTTCACTGGGCTTTCAGTTTTCCTGGCAAAGCAGGCTAAGAGCAAGAAGAAGAGAGGATCAGATGAGAACTGATATCAACTCTGCCAGAACACTAGCTAGTTACTGAGTGTTTTGACCCATGTTTCCATGTCCCGTGTTCCTGTATAATGTTCCTAGGAGTATATGTTTCTAGGTCTAATGAGGTTCTGATATTTCTGTAGCTCCATGTACGTTCGTCAGTCTAGCATCTGCTGACTGATGTTGCTTATTAGGGTAGTTATAAGAGTTAGGCAGTCTAGCATCAGTTCAGTATCATGTGCTCTATGAACATGCAAGATTATTATTCCCTATGGAAGACATTCATTTCGGAAATTGACTTTGGCTCATAGGTATATATGCACCCATTGTCCAAATACACATTTTGAAAAGTTAAAAAATTACGAGGAAAATTCCTGCGTGTAAAAAAGACAATTTTTTATACTTGATTACAGCTATTCACGAGGCATTTTTTGTCTTTTTTGTACATGCCATAAAAAATGTCTTTTTTCACCGAAACTTTGTCCACGCGATTTCTTCTCCAATTTTTTTAACATTTTGAAATGTGTTTTTTACATATATTTCGTAATAGGTGTATATGCACCTATGAGCCAAAAGGCCACGTCCCATTCATTTGTATTATTATTATGCTGTGTTTGGAAGGCATCAACACAATCTTAGAGTTGGATCTGCGGCTCTAAATACAGTACATATAGGTAACAAAGGGCTAGTTAACAGCAAGTATAGCATGTGCTCTATGAAGTATGAACATGGAAAGTTATCGGTTCAGTTAACTCTGTTATTGTGTACCCTGTGAACATGGAAAGTTATCAGTTCAGTTAGCACTGTAATATTGTACCTGTGGACTTGGATGACATTAATCGTACTCCTTCAGTAGTATTCTGCTGCCTTCCGATTAAATAAAATGCCGTTTTCACTGCTGTCCCCGGAGAAGGATAAGGATTATTCCTTTGCAAAAAGGTTTTCAGAAACTTTTATGCCTGTTCTTATCCATATAACCTGAACAAGGCCTATAGAACAACAAGTCGATATGTCCGAGTGGTTAAGGAGACAGACTTGAAATCTGTTGGGCTACGCCCGCGCAGGTTCGATCCCTGCTGTCGACGATTTCTTTTTTCTTCCACCTCGTTTGGGCTGGGCTGGGCATTCTGTCTTCTCTTCTGAGAGCTTATGGGCCCTTCTGTTTCCATTCTATTTCGCCAAATTTTGTGCCCCGTCAGAGATTAAACATCGTCCGCATCACTTTGATATGCTACTAGAAGTTCTTGCATGCAGTTCAAAAAATTAGTTGACATGCGCTTTGCGGCGCCGTTCTTCTCTTCACTTATGGGGTCTATTCTTTTCATGGATGTAAATTGGTCGTCAGGTTTGCGAGCATTAATTCTTCTCTTCACTTATGGGGTCTATTTTTTTTATGGATGTAAATTGGTCGTCAGGTTTGCGAGCATTAATTATCTCCAAGACTCGGTGTTTCTCTTGCAAAGGCTTTGTTGGAGGCACAGTTTAGACGTGAGGGAGAAGAGAACATTAGTTACGTCAGCATGTGTTTTCGATGAAATTCTCACAAGCACCTACCACAAAGACAATTGACCATGCCATCCCATCCACCTCCTCCCATCCTCACCTCCGCGGCGCGTTGCATACTAGTGTCGGGTTACTATAGGATGCTAATAGAGTCCAATAACACTTGTGTTGCTTTTTCAAAAATAAATAAATGTGCAAGTAATTTCAAAATGTATTTTAGAAAATGTTCGTGCCATTAAAAAATGTCTATATTTAAAAAAAATATGTTCTTACATTTTAAATATGGGCATGGCATTTTATAAAGTGTTCCCATGATATGTAAGCACATTTTAAAATGATCATAAATTTAAAAATAAAGTTTAAATTCCAAAAAGTGCCAATGCTTTAAAAATGTCTGCACATTTGAAAAACATTCATATAGTTACAAACCGTGTTCATGTATTGCTTCAAACATGCATAGAATTTAAAAAGCATTCATCTATCTACAAAAAAAGAGTTCACATTGGGAAAAAAAGGTTCATTGAATTTAAAAATGGTTAGTGAGAGTCTTTCATTAGCTGGGTGTAGTAACATGCTTTTAAGTGGACTGGACAAACACATGTGAAGGGAACTCAACTGCCAACGTACACAAGAAAAATGAAGCTGCCTACACAACACGTCCCATCCACTATCACCTGGAGCACACACACTCTTTACACCGCTCGATTCAACAGAAGACCTCATTTCTTTTTTTGAAAACCCCACCATATATTAATTAATTTAAAACATTCATACAATCATTCATTACAAAATTTGCCACGCAAGACGGAGCGGTATTAAAAAGAATACCATCAGACCTATTATCAAAAGTGAACTTTGCAATCTCGTAAGCCACCATATTGGTCAAATTGTTAATCTTGACAATCTGAATACCCACCATCAGCTTAGAGACATTCAACGCCTCCTTTTTAAGGTCCACAGAATTGACCTGTCAACTCACTCTTTTCTAAACACAGAAGCCATAGAGGAATAGTCAGTTTCCAAAATGATAGGACTTGTCAAGAGTGATACCAATATACAGGCTAGAGAGCGTCGCTCTTAGTTCCGCTTCCTCAACGCTATGGCAAGCTCCAATGTAATCCCAAGAGGAGATGATCACTTGTCCATAATGGTCTCTGACGACCACCCCCACATTCGCAGCTTTGATGGTCTCCACAAAACTTGCGTCAACATCTATCTTGAAAAGCCCCAGTGTGGGAGGCTTCCATGCAATAACATTTATCTCCATATTTGTGGTTGTCTGGAGTTCTTCCATCACTTGCTTACCTTTGTTGCACACTGCCACCTGCAAGTTTACATGACAAGACGAGAAAGAAGCCCAATAGTTTTGAACAAAGCTTACCGAGGCCGCGATGGATTCCTTTCCCTTACCGAAAATCAAATATTTCCTCAAGTGACAAGCTCTCCATAACATGAAAATAGTTTGCTCACGCATAAGCGAACTTAATTGATTCAATAAAATAAGAAACCAGTCAGGCCCACTATATTTGAGAATCTCTTGGGCCGGTAAATTCCACACTTCCTTCAAAGCCATACGAAATGCTCGAGCCTTGGGGCAATTTACCAATGCGTGAAAAATACACTCATCTTTAATACGACAAATCGGTCACGTACTTTGAATAGTTTGATGGTGTTTTACCTTGTTCGCTTGAACCGCCAAACTATTAGAGCCAGCCCTCCAAGCAAAGATTTTAATTTTCTATGGGACCTTCGCCTTCCAAATTATGTTCCGGAGCCTCCGTTCCCCATTCAAGGCACCACTAGAGTTCCCGGATTCACCCTTAAGAAGCAGTGCAAGTCTATACGCACTCTTCACCGAGAATAAACCACTTTTCTCATGATGCCATGCAATAAGATCTCCCTCACCCAAATTTAGATCATCCCACCTCCTAGACCCACTCATGAATAATTCAGACACCCATTTAATCCTCGTTCTGTTCTTCTTTGCAGTAATTTTTAGGCCAGATTCCCTAGGAATCCAATTATCCCTCCAAATATTTATACTAGTACCATCCACAACTCTCCCAATGATGCCCTTTTTCAGTAGCTCAAGGTTATGCATAATACCTTGCCAAGTAAGAGACGTCGCTTGCGGAAAAACAGTATAAATAAGATGCCCATGAGGATAATATTTAGCTTTCATCACCTTTGCACACAGAGAATCCGGAAAAACCAATAAAAGCCAAGCTTGCTTAGCCAAAAGCGCTTGATTAAAAAGCCTGAGGTCGCGAAAACCCGTTCCTCCTACACTTTTTGGTTCCGTCATATTATCCCAAGCCAGCCAATGAGTTCTCCTCCTATTCTCCTCATCGCCCTACCAAAAATTCCTTATAATCTGGGATAACTCATCACAAAGTGAACCCGGAAATTTAAAGATACACATGACATAGACATGGATAGCCTGGATAACAGACTTGATCTGGATTTCCTTCACTCCGATCGAAGCATATTTTTCAATCCAGTCTGAAACCCGCTTGAGCGCTTTATCTTTGGTGGATTGAAACTTGCCCGCCTTCATACGACCTTTCGGCACAGGCAAACCAAGATATATGTCCTCAAATCCATCGATCGTTATTTTTAAGATAACGAAGATGGACACCTGGTGTTCCATAGAACATTTCTTGCCAAATAAGATTGAACATTTATACGGACTTAATAATTGACCAGTCCCCTCCTCATAAGCCGACAAACAACCTTTTATGTTCAGAGCTTGCTCGAAATTACCTTTAAAGAACAACAGATTATCATCAACAAATAGTAAATGAGATATACCTGGAGCATGTCTATTTAGTCAGAAATCGTTGATAACTCCTCTTACCGAAGCATCATTCAGTAATAATGATAGGCCTTCAGACTCAAAGAGGAATAAGTATGGAGAAATAAGGTCCCCTTGCCTAAGGCCACGTGAGGGATGAAAAGAGTCTAGCAGTTGGCCATTTAATCGTACTGAAAATTTCACTATAGTAACACAAGTCATAATCCACTTAATCCATATTGGGGCAAAACCATACGTCGCAACATACTTTCCAAGAATTTCCAATCCACACGGTCATATGCTTTAGCTAGATCCAACTTATATGCATGATATTCACCACGAGCATCTTTCAGCGTATTTATGGAGTGCATACATTCAAAAGCGTTGAGAGCATTATCAGCGATTAATCTCCCAGGAATAAATGCATTCTAAGTAGGCGAAATCATACCATCCAGAAGAGGTCTCAGTCTGTTAACAAGGCACTTGGATATAATTTTTTATATGACATTGCATAGGCTAATCAGTCGAAAGTCCTCTATTGATTGAGGATTATTTACCTTAGGAATAAGAACAATAGTTGTATCATTTACCCCCTCGGGCATATTTCTCGAGGCAAAGAATTATTGTACAGCACGAACAATATCATCCTTGAGCAAGCCCCAATTCCTCTGAAAAAATCCCGCAAGAAAACCATCTGGCCTTGGGGCCTTTAATGGACCTATTTGGAAAAGGGCATCGTTGATTTCTTGTTCAGAGCCATCCTTGCAAAGATCCTCATTCATTTCATTGCTGACCAACAGTTTCACAAGGGATACAATACGAGAGGGATTTACCACAGCATCACAGGTATAAAGATCCTTCAAAACGGATTTGTAATACCTCTGATTTCCTCCATATCATGAGAGAGAGATCCATCATTTCTTTTGATCGTAGAAATATTATTATTATTCGCTCTCCAAGTGGCCTGCCTATGATAAAATTTTGTGTTTCTATCCCCCCATTTCATTTTGTCCAAACAAGATCTTTGCTTCCACATGATTTCTTCCTTAATTAGAAGTTCATCCATCTCCATTAGGATTTTCTTCCTCTCCAACATTGCATTATGATCATTTCTTTTGAACAACACACTTAATCTTTTTCGAGCCTTTTCTTTTTTTTTGGAAGATATCCAATGTGTTCCTTACTCCACCCATGAAGAGATTTCATCAACTTGTCCAAATTATTAGCCACATCTCCCAAATCCTTAACATGCATACTATTATTCCAACATGAATCAATCTGTGTTTTCAACGCCAACTCCTCCCTCTCCCGGTACGCTTCATATTTCAAATGTATTACAGACATACCAGGATGAGGAGCTCCCACCAAATCAATAATAACAGGGCAATGATCTGACCTGGAACTGATAATATGTGATACCTTGCATTCTGGAAAAATTGAAGACCATTGAGGACACACCACTGCACGATCAAGCCGCACCTTCACATTTTTATTACCTTCCTGCTTATTGTTATAAGTCCAAGGAACACCATAATGACCGAAATCGAATAAGTTACATTCAGAAAGAATCTCGTGGAAATTAGCCATGAGTTTGGAGACCAGTTGTTCCGTGCGAGATGTTCATTTTGCCACGTTGCCTCGTTAAAATCACCTACCATGAACCATGGCCCAGACCCAAGCGGTTTTAAATGCCTTACCAAATCCCACATGGCATACCTTTGGCTTGCCTTTGGTTCGCCATAGATAAAAGTGCTTCTCCACTTAGTGCCATCACCATTAGAGATGTACATGTCAATAAAATGCTCACCATATTTGTTCAACACCATAACGTTGGGTCGGTGTGTCTTTGCAAGGTACACAAGTTCTTGGACTATCCGAGGCTGACCCAGACCTCGACAGTTCCAACAAATCATTTTTATGGCTCCTGACGGGCAACATCATTCGCGCCCGTCACTTGACCGGCAGCCCCATGGCTAGTAGCTTCCTTGATAGTATCCCTTACACCATTTCCATCCCCTATAGATTCTCTGCTCCTATTCTGGACCTCTTACTCTCCCTCATCTAATTCTTCCGTAACATGAAAAATGGAGCAATCTATGCCTATTAAGTGTGGGTAGGTATTTTCGTTCTTTTGTTTAGGATTGGCAAGTGGATGGTTGCCTTGGCTTCAAAGCTGTTAGAGAATGCGCTCTTATCACTATAGGGACGTGAGAGAAATTCCTCGAAGGTAGTATTAAAGGGATGGGGCATTACCGGTGTTAGCAAGGAAGGGATTATTTGCAAGATAAGGTTGCTCGTAAAAAAAAGATACGAACGGGGGATGCCACGCATAATAGTAAAAAAAGGGTAGAGAAGAGGATTAAGGGACAGAAGGAGCTGGAGGCCAACAAGGAATAGAAGAAACTATTCCACTCGTAGCTCTTCTTCTTTTTTAAAAGTTGAACTCACATTTCGGGAGCTGTCGTGGTTTTGTCAC
>CBMN011745196.1:944-11305 GCA_000582825.1 Hordeum pubiflorum | reverse complement strand
GAGCGGTGGTGGGCGGCCGAGCGCTTTTCGCCGGAGGAATGGCGCGCGCAAGGGCCGACGGCGACTAGAGGGAGGGGGAGGAAGCTGCAGCGGCGCGGGGATAGGTCGGCGAAACGCCGTCGGCGTCGCCGGAGCAAATGGGTGGTGCGGCGGCGGCGCGGGCGCTGGGGTGGAGGGAGGTGGGAGACAAGGTGCGAGCGCTCGAGTGCTTCCGCGCGCGGGAGCGGGCGCACCAAATAAGCGGCGCGCGATGCCGTTTCGCTCCGCGCGCGGAAGCACTTATGCCGCGCGCGAGCTTTTTGGGCGGCCGCTGGAGCGTCCGGTTTCGCTGCGCGCACGCTAAAACACGAAATTTTATAGCGCGGTGCATTTTTTGAGCTCCTGTTTGAGATGCTCTTAGGCCTATTTTCTACGTCGTGTGGTTTCTTAACTCTCAATCCAACTCCAACTCCATTTGTTCAATACCTCTGAAAAAACTACTTCTTCCGTTCCATAATATATGAACGTTTTTTAAACTACACTAGTATGAAAAACATTCTTATATTATGGAACGGAGCGAGTAGGTTTGTTTAATAAGATGAGAACTACAACGATCGGGAGTACTATATGAAGCATCGGACCAGAACCGATCGTGGCCGCCGCCGTCGCCCTGGACTGGCCACTTCGCCCCGAGCTCACGCTCTATCAAGGGACGACAAGGTCTCAGAGTGGGAGACGAGCGTAAGGCGGTTTAGCTTCGGCACTGGAGCTCTCGCACAGATCGGAAGCTGGCGCCTGCTCTCGCTCAACATCGCTTCGATGCATTTTCAGAGACGGGCGGGGCGGGATGCGGAGAGGAGGACCTGCTTGGGCCTCGAGGGTCATGCAGACCACGAGATGATCGAGTAGTTCGTCAATTTTGCCATCCGGTCTTCTTCGTAACCTCGTGATGTGTTGTTGATTTTGTTGTTTCTCCTAATTGGCAGGACGTTGGACCCATGTTCCCCGTCGGCGCTTCAGGTGGCGGATAGCGTTTCCCCTGTCGTCTGCTCCCTCCTCGGCCATCATCGGCATACACCGCTTGCTCGTCCGCCCAATTCACCTCACCCTCGCGGGTTTCCCTGTTCATGAGCTCCAGCGTTTCGTCGGTGGTGTTCACACAAAGCCCTCATAAACAGCGGCACAAACTACTGCAGCGAGAATTAGTGGCGCGTAGACGGCAGCCATGAGCTCTAATGCATCCATGTTCTCCGGCTTGCTACGGCCTTGTCGAGCTCGAGGAGCCGAGCATGGCCCCACACGAGGTGGACGCTGGCATCGAAGCACAGCTGGCAGCGCAACAGTACCGGAGTTCATGGGCTTGCCTCGAGGAGGTGGCGTGGAGTTCGTCTTGCACATCAGCTATTTGTTGAAATACATGTATGCAGTATGAACTATGGCAGTGTTCTTTGAATTGTTGGGAACCAGGAAGTTTCTAGGGCCCGATGTTGAGTGCAGCGCAGACGACGTGTGCGTGGCGGCACTGGGCGGGCTCAAGTTGGCGTATGGGTCTGGTCTTGGCGGCTTCATGATGTGCATGCTCCCGCGTGAAGTTGCTCTTTCTGCTGCATGCCTAATTGTGGCTTGTAACATCCTTTATTCTTAATCATTGTAGGTTTCTTCTGATTGCAACCTTTACGTCAATGGCTGCTCCATCCGACATGACATATTTGATTTACGTTGCATGTCCTTCACATGTCCCTCTTCCAATAGTGAGCCACATAATTTGGATTCAAATTATTGCACATATGTTAACATGGTAGGAGTATATTTTTGTCCTGTGATTAATTAATTCAATTTAGGTTTGCTTAGCCCTTAGTTATTTGATCTGTATGTTCAAACCAGGAGAGATGGATTACTTTAATTCAGTGACCGAGATGGCTGACAAGCTGGTTAGACATGAGAGGTGATGGACATAATATTTCTTGACCAATTAGAATACGCGCGTATATGTGCTCTCTGTTCATGGCAATGACACACACATGATACATCACTGAAATCGGGGTACTACTCTTCCGCAACGGGAGAGAGCTCTGCCGCCGCCGACTGATCTCCCTCTTCCGGCCACCTCCTCCACAACAGAGACTAGATCCGAAACCCTCTCGCCACCCTCTCCCCAACCATCCCGGAGTCCAGCAGCGCCGTCACTAGAGTCGGAGCCGCCGTCCACCTCCACGCCCAGCCTTCTAGCTCCCGTGCGGCCCCGTCGGCCGCGCCGGGGCGCCCCGGCCGGCTGCCCTCGACCTTCCCTGTCTGGCTCCCCCCCCTCGCTGCCGATGGAGGGTGCCGTCTGGGCAAAGCCTGGGCGGCACGGGAGGCGGCGGGGCCATCAAGCAGCACTGGTTTCCGGGGCTCGACGGGATCATCGTGATCCCGTGCGGTGCGCTGTATGCGGTCTTGGCGGCTGGATGCAGTCCAGGAGCTCTGTGTGTTGGCGAGGGCTGGTGAGGAGGGGCAGATGTGGCGCAGAGGAGATGCTGTGATGCAGTTTCGACGATGTCGATGGCTTCTTCGGCGTGGTTTCGTGGATCAACGACGGGCAGCAGATGGTTGCGAGAGACAGGGCAAGGATGCCGGGGCGGCAGCCCCGAATTGATGGCTACAACAGCATGGGCTGCTGCAGCGGCTGGGACGGTGGATAAGCGATGCCCTCAGATCTGACCCGGCAAGCGTGTAGTTCTCCTGTCGCATGAGGTGCTACAGTGGGTCGTCGGGTCACATGAGGGCTTTGGCGGCTGACGACGGGAAGTGCTCTACACAGCGGGCTTGGCTCTGATGGTCTGGGTATCCTTGTGTGCTTGATTTGCAAGCTCACTAATAGGAGACGAGAGTTCTTGTGCTTGGGTTCTCCGGTACGAGAACCTAAACTTCATTGTTGATGTTGGCGGCGACGGCGTTTATGCCGTAACCTTCTTGGAGGCGTCGCTTTGGAGGGCCAGCCTTTGGATGTTGTGCGAGGCTCTTCTGTTTTCAAGGGCGGTGTATGCCGGGGCGGCGGCTCCGAGATCTTTTGTTGAGAGCCGAGGCGGCGGCCCCGGGCAGCGGGGCAACGATGGCTCCAGGGGGTAGGGCTGCTTGTTGGCATGGCTTGGGTGAGGACCTTGAACTGCAGGGGTGGCAAGGTTGTCGGCTCGATCGACGCGTCCCAGCAGGAGCGGTTGGACGGCATGTCGGGGTGGCGGCCCCGGATGCAGTGCAACGTTTGTGGTCTGCGTGCGGTTGTCCTGAGCAGTGTGGGCTGCGGTTAGCTGTATTGTACGGCGTAGCTTCTCGAGGGCGGGCGGTGGCATGTCGGGGCGACGGCCCCAGATGTGGTGCGGCGTTCGTGGTCTGTGTATGGTTGTCTTGAGCATCTTGGGCTGCGGGTAACTGTATCGTGCGGCGTTGCTGCTCGAGGGTGAGCGGTGGCATGTCGGGGCAGCAGCCTCGGAAGGCGGTGTTGGTTGACTGCGCAGGGCGCGTCAGAGCAGTGGATGTCGAGGCAGCGGCCTCGAGAGATTTACAACTTCGTTGGCACGTGTCGTGTGGGCGATGGGGTTGTCTTCGATGTTGGTCGTCGACATGTCGATTGTTGCAGCTATCGCAAGACTATGGAATGTTTGGCTTTCTATTGCTACGGGTGAGTACCGGGTCTGCTCCTTCTATAGCAGTCACGACTTCTTCTCTCCGACGGTGATTGAAGGTCAGCTTGATCGGTGGAGTGGGTCCCCTGTTGGTGTGTGTTTCATCTGGTTGGCGTTTGTTGTCGTGTTCGACATGTCATCGATGACGGTGGGCTTGGCCATGTATGTTTCAGTCTTTGGGAGTGGGCTTGATCCTTATTGTTCCGTTTTTTGCCCGGTTTTCCGCAGTTAATTGGGTAATTACCTTCTATTTAATTAATAGATGAGGCAATCTTTGCCTCCATTTCGAAAAAAAATTCGAAATGACTGTCACCCGATATGATTATGACTACTGTGCCCATTGATTTGTCAGTTTCTTTGTTGCGAGTTCTAGAGCTGGATATTTGGTGCTATATAAGGTGGAAAAACTGGGGACAAGTGTCATCTTGATGCTAGCTTCAGCAGCAGGCAGGTTTTGCGTTGCTCAGCTGGGCTCTTCGGTCTGGAAATTCAGTAGAAGATTGGATTTGGAATGGGGATCATATTATGAAACTGGGATCCAGTTCAGCAGGGTAGGTCTCGGGGGATCTTATGAAAGGGTAAAGTCTAGCCTGCGATTTAGAACAGTGGAAGACTGGGGATGATGCTGTTTTTAATTGGACAGACTGTACCAGGCAACGGCCTCAACTTTTTTAATTTTTCCAAACTGTATAATAGCCTTAAATTCCTACAGTACCACAATGGCGATTGTGTTTGTTGGCCAAAACGAATGAAGTTCAGTTTTAAATCTCAGTATTATGTCCGCTGTCTGTGATGTGTGGAAGCATGGAACAATGGAAAAGAACACAGCTAAACTGATGAGAAAATCGAGAGAGCTTTTGTTATGCCTCTCATTCTTTCATATCAACAGGTTATAGTACACCGAGCAACCATGAAAATGAACTAAAAACATTGATAATTCGCACATAAAAAAACTCTTCCATCTTCGTAGGTCAAAAGGATGAGAACCCATCGATGCGATCTTGAGACAGCATAAGACACAGCCGGTTTGCTGCTCCGCTACCTGCTGGTGGTTGTCCCGTCAAACCAGTGATCCAAGCTTTGCTAAGCTGGATCTAGTAGATTTTTTAACTCTCCAGATTTTGTTCATGAACTGCTGCTAAAAATCCTACGATTGATTTGGTTGCCGAAAAATCGCTACCATGCCCATACCGGGATCCTCGGGAGTTGGGGTGCTCTGCTTCTGCTGCTGTCTCTACCGCTGCACTCTTCGCTACAGAATCTTGAGGGGGAAGATTGGTTGTTGGGATGAAATAAATGATCCTCCGTCAATACAAAATCTACTATCCGCGGCCCAGGTCTTTATTTCACATCAGAGCCGGCATGGGCCAGGCAAACATCGTCGCTTCTGCAACTGAAGAGACGCGGGCCATGGGTCTGGAAAAGGTGTTGAATACGGACACTATACATTGGGCGTCGCGAATCTCACAACAACTTGACAACGGAGAAGCGTAGTCGATCTGAGCACAAGCTCAGAACAGCACTTCCGCGACAAAACGAAACACACATAATAAGAAAAGAAAAGGGAGAGCCACCAGCAACAACATGCTAGAGGGCGAAACCCGACTGCAAGCCCAGGTAACTCCGCAGGGTCCTCGGTGTTACCTCCCGGGAGATGGTAGAGTAAAGAATGTCATATCACATTGTGTCATGGCCCCCTGCGGCGCCAGCTTCGTAATCTCTACCTCACAGACTTCTCCCAACACATGCTACCCAAGTATTTCGAGCTTCATTGTCAAGCGACGGCGGAGTAGGATGAAAACATTCTACCGACACCTCCCATACCTATGTCTACACTTTGCATTACTTTTTCTTTCAACGCCCTAGAGGCCTAGCTTGCCGTTGCTGCATTGTTCTTCTTCTCGTATTCTATGGATCAATCACTGGCTACAAGCTTTATATGTAGCCAGTAGCTTCCAACGTTAAAACATTCGAAGTGACCCATCAAAAGATGGTTTTGATGGCGAGGAGGTTGATGCACATGTCAAACTGAATGTAAGCAAATAAGTGAGTGATCCACATTAACACAAGCAAATAAGTGAGTGATCCACATAACACATGCACTCAACCACTCAAGTCCAGTACAGTGCAACGGTTTTACCTTCTGTTTCTACTTTCCTATACCAATCAAACCAAACAAAAACAGGTAGTCATAAATAATGCATACTCCCCGCAAAAAAAAAAAATAGTGCATAAACTCAACAGTAAAATGCATGTGACTGTGATTTGAATATTCGCACCAAGTTGTGTTCAATGCATCAGACGATACCTTATACGTTGCTCGTATAGTTACATCATGACTGAGAGTATGGGTGAACCCTTATGTTGAGTGATGGCCTAGGGCCCCACTCAAATCCTTAAATTGCAATAGCATTTCTGAATTTCTGTTGTTAAAATTTGTCATTTTTTAAATTTGGCAACAACCACCACACAGTCAATAAATGTTCCCCCTTTCAAAACATATCTTGGGCCCTGCCTTGATTGGGAGTATGAGACCCTTACATTTAAATACCCTCGCATACGCCCATGATCCCACTAGGCACATTGATACTCCCTCCGTTTCACAATGTAGTGCCTTCGCACTTTTTTAATTCAGTAGTATAATTTTTGCTCCCGCCGCAGTCGGTCTTGTTGGTTAAATGTACGGTCAAATTTAGATCTCGAAAAATGCGGACGCACTACATTGTGGAACGGAGGGGGTACCTCTCAAGAGTACACTAGGCAGACCGATTGCCCAATATGTAGGTTGTAGTAGCTTTGGTAGACATAGTACACTTTGGTAAAGGCTGAGTGAACCATGGTAGCAAATCCTTGACTTCACTGAAATCTTGCATGCAGCTCAATTAACTAGTCCCCCCGTTTCTAACTATAAGTCTTTTAGAGATTTTAATATGGGCTATATATGGATGTATATAGACATATTTTAAAGTATAGATTCATTTATTTTGTTTCGTATGTAGTCCATATTAAAATCTTTATAAAGACTTATATTTAGGAATGGAGGGAGTATGTGCTAAAAATTCTTCATTACATGCATCTCTACATGAGGTTAGTATATGGATTTCTGGAGGGGGGACATTAATTTTTCATGGAGGGCCAACACTTTCCTGCCACTTCCCTATCTACTACTCCCTCCATACCGGTGTATAAGTCTTTTTCCGTGGTGCACCGCGACCATGGCAGAGAGGAAAAAGAGAAAATTTAATTTTCACCTGCTAATTAATACCATTGCATGCAATGAACTGACCACTGCATGGTGTGCTAGGTAGTCTCAAGTCAAACATACACGTCCCATGTCTCTTATTGGTTGATTCTTTTATTCATGTCAAAAAACAAAAAAACGAGATGGGAGTTAATGCACCGTGCCTAAGTGTCTTGTGATTATTTGGTTTTCTTAAGACGACTTATACACCGGGATGGAGGGAGTATCAAGCTCTAGCATCTCGATGATTAACTGACCCACACAACTAAATTCAACATTATTTGCTCTTTGCGACGTTCCCTGTGTATGCGCGCGTGTGCGTGTGTACCCGCACGCGCACCTCCTCAGAATACAAGAGAGCGTCTGATCATTTGTTTGAACAAGAATAGACACATTTGGTTCAATGTAATATCGGTGCATGTTGGTGATAAGCTTATTTTTGCCTTTGTAGATACCCCACATTTCATTGAAATGTTCGGCTTCTGAAAGGATGCATGTACGATTCAGCTAGTTCATGAAGGATACCAAACAAATGTTGCATGTTGGGGATTACGTCTTAAATCATATCTTGCAGATAAGCTCGATACTTTACTGGCCTAGTCCAGATAGCGGCATGTCCAGTGCTTGGCGAATTGTTATCTCATATATACCAAACTGTGATGATGTTCACAACTGTCACAGCCCAAAAATTTCCAAGTATGTTCCCAGCAAATAGATAAAAATAAAATAAAAGACTGCCATCGCTAGAACCAACCAATGTAAAATTCAGATTGTCAGTTTTCACCCAAAATATGAAGACCGATCAAACTCAAAGCAATGCCTTCAACTAGATGATGGCACGAAACACTTCCATTGCCAAGTGCAGTTAACTAAGGTCATGCCTAGGATTTTCACATAGATGCTCGAGATCGGAAACTCGTATAGTACCACCAATCGAAGTCACACTGTGATGCCGCTTCCACTTGTCAACATGGGACGACAATACCTCCTGGTCGTCACAATAACTCCTAGCCTTGACCGATCAAAGATGTTGTCGCTACAAAGACCATGCACAAAGCCGACGTGAGCTTTGCTACCATACTGATAACCATGGCTGCATAAGCAGATTGTTGAGCCGCAAGACTTGCTCGCCATTCAAGGTGTAAAATATTTAATGCTTGCCATCTCACATCTGATGTAAATCGTTTGACAAAAGAGAGAGGTCACTAGCATTGCGAAATCGAAACTCGGGACCATCCTACAACTCCACACCATCCTGCAAGTGGCAACCAATGGAAGATTACAACATATGAAATCGCCACATGTGGGCTCTTACTCCACCATAGACGTGTGACTTGGGTTGGGTTGGGCCAACATGGCACAACCCAGTCGTGCCTCGGACTACATTGTGCTTGGCCCAGCTGACTCGACAACCCTATTGTGTACATGTTGGCAGGGGGAGGCTCATTGAAGCACCACAGGAAGCTACATGGGGCGCTATCATGTTGTGCCATGCTGGATCATTAGTGTGTGGGTAGCAATACACTGTGGTGATGTTGGACGAGATCATGAAGGCATTGGCCAATTTAGGGCCTAGGAGATCAAGGAGGTCATCGGAAGGATGATGCTCGCAGGTGCTAGTGATGAGAAGAATGTCATGTGTCATTTTGCCTAGGGGAGGAGCGGCGCCAGCGACAGGAACCTCCCACAACAGATGCAAATGCAGTGACGTTGTGTTACGCAAGGAACCCGTGCGGTGGTGGTGGACATGGAGGCGCCGGGATGATAAGAGGACATGTATCTGGAGGAGAGATGAGGAGTTCGGCCTTTTTCAATATAGCACCAGCTTCCTCAAATCCTCAACTCTTCACCTGAACTCTTCAGCCCATCTTCCTAAAACAGGCAGTCGTCAAACTTTGATCTGGCGGGAATACACTGCGTTAGCCCAAATGATGCTTGGATTCAGCTCAAGGCGTGTCGCCTCTGGCTTGTCTCAAGCAGTACGATCCATCTGGTGCCCCGATGCAGTGGCGGAGGCGCAGCCCCTTCTTTGGTGCGCCGAGTCGGAGGTAAACGCCTGCATTTATGGCCAGTCCTCGTCAGATGCTAATATGGAACGGCGTGCCTGCTGTGCAAGGCAGAGGGTGTGTGAGGCCGCGACAGAGGCCGACGAGGCAGAGTCGCACGTCACGGTGCTGCTACAGGTGACCGACAACCCCTATCGCCACAACCACATTGTTTTGGACGTGTCAGGCTCTAACCATGCCGGATCTATTTTGGACCTCATATCAACCGGTGACATGCATGCCACAAGGTCTGACGAGACAGAGTTGGGCAGGGGAGATAGCAGCACCTCAAGCACCATGAGTCGGTCCCTTTCCCATGTCCTATTCTACCTCATCGGCAACCGCACCTTCACTTCGAGGGGCTCAGCCGACCACGGGACATGGATACGGCCATAGCACTAGCGAAGATTTAGATTTCAAGTTCTATATAATTGTATGGATTTGAGCATTCATAATTGAGGTAATCGATTGTGGAAGATAAATTTGAGGTGTGACCGGTCACTGTCCTTAGACGTGCCCGAATGCATTTGTCGACATTTGAGAGGACAGATTTGTTGTATGGGGTTGCCGATGTTCTTACCCGTTTTTATTGTACGACACGCGCGCATAGTGAGGAGCACGACACCACCTTCCGAAGCGCAGTGGCCGCGGAGGAAGGTGGCTTGAGAGATCAAACGAAGGAATCCACGGGAACTAGGAGGGGGACCACTACTTTGTAGATGCGTTGGGTTTTTCCCCGAATAGAAAGGGATTGATGTAGTAGAGTAGCAACAAGTATTTCCCTAAGTAAGAACCAAGGTTTATAGAACCAATGGAGATTCAAGCAATCAACCGTCGACGGTACCTACACACACAAGAGCAAATACTTGCACCCAACACGGGCAAGAAGCTTGTCAATCCCCTTGTACTCGTTAATTGCAAGGATGAAATCTCATAGTGGTTGGTAGATAAATGCAAAGTAAATAAAGATAAATAAATTGCAGCAAGTAAATGGAGCTTAGGTAAATGTGTGGAATACACCTGGTGGCCATAGTTTTCACTAGAGGCATCTCTCTCAAGAACATATCATACGGTGGGTGAATGAACTACTGTTAGGAAATTGATAAACAAGTTCATAGTTATGATGTTATTCATGGTATGATCATGTACGTATGCATTACGTCCATGACAAGTAGACCGACTCCTACCTACATTTACTACTATTACTTCACCAATTGACTGCTATCCAGCGTGCATCTATCATATTAAGTTCATGACAAATAGAGTAAAGCTTTATGTAAGATGACATAACGTAGACAAAGTATGACAAACAATATGTTCGGACCTATCTTTTTATCCTTAGTAGCAACAATACAAATACTTGTCTAGCTACCCTTACTGTCACCAGGTGAGGACACCGCAAGATTGAACCTACTACTATGCATCACTTCCTCT
>CBMN011745190.1:156-11823 GCA_000582825.1 Hordeum pubiflorum | reverse complement strand
TTTAGATCACTACTTTAGTGATCGAAATATAAGAGCGTTTAGATCACTATTTTAGTGATCTAAACACCCTTATATTTCTTTACGAAGGAAGTAAATTGCACACGATCTAGTAGGACAAATCAGCTTGGATATGCCAGTTTGGATACACGCGAGGAAGCAAAAAAGAGTAGGGCTCCGAAGAATTATCAAAAACACGTGAATAGGAAAGAGAAGTAGGATTAGAGTGCCATGTCCTATTGAATCCTATAAAATTACAAAACTACATGACTTCAGATGAACGTTTGATAGCACAGGAAAAGCACCAAGTGGTTTGAGTGGATAGAAATATTCCTCCAAGATAGAGCACAAAAGAATCTTAAGTAAAAGTTCCTTGAATTTCAATCCAACAAATCAAACAACGGCAAACATAGGGAAAAGAAAACTCCAAGGATCCAAATCCTCCACAAATTATATCAAATGCCCTTGTATGAAAGAAGCCGTGCCAAATTTCATCCATGAAATCACTTTGCTCCAGGAGCGCGACCAACGTTGCCCAGTTTTTTTTATCAATCGATGGTGTTGTCTAGTACTGGGCCTCAAGAAGAAAAAATGTTGCCCAGTATTGGAGTTGATGGACCAAATCTGAACTTCTGCATATATTTGAACAGCATGAAATGAACATATAAGAAAAGTGTTGCGGAAGCAAATAGCAGAGATCCTCCAGGAAATGGAGTTGAGGTAGCAACAAGAGTTGCACGAGTCCCAACGGTTTTGATTTGCATTGCACACTCTCACAGTACTACAACAGAAAACGTGACAAATGATCAGCGTACGGAAGCTACTACTGATCTACTACGCAGAACAAGGTATCACCAACCAATGAAAAAGTTACTAGTTTGTACATTCACTGTCAGTAGGTTGTACTAATAAAACCACCATGCCAGCACGATCATCTGATCATCTGTCGCCTCGCAGAAGAGCGACACCGGGATCTGGCATCCGCGCCTCAGTCTTTGGATCCACTGGCTGATGGGCCTTTCTTTCCTCCGTACTTCTGCATTGGAAATCACAAGCGAAGATTAGTAAGCCGAAATATCATAAATTGCCTAAATTAAGAATCAATGGCTTTGACTGCCGGTCCTGGGGGGATAAGATATCCTGGCTGGCATGATGTTAACAATTCACCCCATAAACTAAAGCTTGATAATCCATGGTGGGCTAACATACTGTATAATATGGTCAGCCAAGAATCACACGCAGTAGGTCCTAAGCAGATAAGTTTACTCTAGATCAAATTAAATGGAAATTCAATCTGGATGAATTCAAAAGGTTCTATTCTGAATGCCTCAAGGCACCAAGTAGTACAAGTGACACTGGCAACTGAGCATCAATGATCAATCAGCATTAAACGTGTAATGACGGACTGGGCATGGAAACAATTTTGCACTAATTTTTCAGAGATCTTGCAGAAAGCACGATCCACTAAGTTTAAAGCAGCTGAAAAAACTAATCAACTCGAACCAACAGAAAACTCTTACCTGCTTCCCCATGCTGAATGGGACATACTTGTATTTGACCATATGTAAAATCTGCCGCTTCATTGTCAGGACAAAGAGCACAATCCAATAGCAGAGTAGTATTGGCCAGAAGACGGGAACATCAAATACCGAGAAGAATGTCATGACAAAAGCAACACAGAAGGCTTTTGTGATGGCATACCTGCAAATAGCAGCAGTAGGTTAGTGCGGCTTTTATACATTTGCACTGCACACAACATAACAGACAAACAAAGGCCACGAACCCTAGGCACCGGAAAACAAAAATCTTTTCAAACTAGTGCCTATTCCATGCCATCTGATCTACAGTAGTAGTAAACAATTAACTACACAATAGTTATTCCATAGAAAAGTGTTACTCCATGTGCACCAAAACCAGCTAATTTATCTTTTCACTGAGCTTGCTGGGGAAAAGCAATGATGCTACCGAAGCAGTTCGTGAACTTAATCTGTACTACGTGTGCAAAGAACTGGAAAGAGATTGTCTGTACAATCCCATCCGAGCTTCTAAGCCATACAACAGCGGACTAAACACCATTGAAAGTGCATCACAATGACTTGAAAAGCAACACGGCAGCAGCAGTTAACATATAGTACTACCTGCAAACTGGAAAGAGATTGATTGTAGAAATCCCATCTGAACTTCTGACCCATGCATACAACACCGAGACTAGCACCGAAAGAACACCACAATGACTTAACAATGAGTTCTTTTTAGCAAAATCGAAGGTTAACAGCTCTTCACAGGGAAGTAGCAGCAGCTAACAAGATGGAACTTGCACAAAAGTGCAAGAGCGCACCTAGAAAACGCAACATACCCATTCCAGAATACGCAACCTTAAGTCACTGCACTACCAAACTTGAATCGCACAAAATTGCAGGAGCTGGCAAGTCACATGAATTAGCAAGGCTGCATACAGGTCCCAGCCATCCACCCATTTACAAATGGGTTGGCGGCGAGCCCACTTGCTGCTAGGCGAATCTTGAGATTCGATCAAATCTGGGACTGGAGAAGAGAAGGGTATTGCATCTGATCTCGAATTCAACACCAATTCCGCACAATAATCAAACTAAAGGGGACTGGAGACGAGGACGGGGCAGCAGAAGAGGTGAATATACCAGAACTTGAACTCGGGGAGGCGGCGGATGAAGGGCTTGAACTCGTCGTTGCCGCGGGTGGGGAGCGCGGGGCCGGCCTGGTCGAGCGCCTCGAGCTCCGGGTCGACCATGGGGGAGAGGAAGCCGATGAGGAGGTTGAGGAGGTAGATGCCGAGGCCGTAGGAGACGACGTAGAAGCCCTGGACGTAGTAGACCCGCAGCGCGTAGACGGCGGCCGCCAGCAGCGTGCCCGCCCACCGCCCCGCCGTGTGCGGCGCCGCCCGGTCCAGGTAGTGCTGGAACGCCCGCGCCGCCTCCGCGCGGTACCGCTCCGCCGCCGAGGACGCGCCCCCGCCCCCGCCCCCGCCGCCGACGGGCTCCATGGTCGTCGCTCGCCGCCTGGGTTGGGGATTTCTCCGAGGGGGAGGGGGGAGCGAGTCGGTCGGTGGGGTGGGCTGGGTTCCGTGCGTGGGTGTGGGAGGAGGACCGGTCAAGCGGAGCCTTCACATGCTGTAAAGCGAAAGGCGCGTTCGGCTGCGGGTTCGGCTCGGGCACACCCGCACGCATCCGTCCACTGCTGCCTTCCCTTCCCACGGGGAATCTCCGTGGAATTTCCGCAAAGATTCGCGTGTTCCATCTAAAACAATGGGAGATTTGTTGTAGTACAAACTACAAAGCTCAGTTCCAAACTAACAGAAGTTTACCAAATCTCTTTAATTTAAAAGAAATTTCGTACATTGCCAATGAGTAAATGCAATTCCACAAAAAAAACTTATCTTGGTGGCAGCATTTGTCAGCGTCTATAAACTAATCTTGTACGACTAAAGAATAAGCTTATCTTGTAAGACTGCCCTACTGCGTAGTTGACTCTGGCCTTTTTTCTTTCACTTCTTCCTTTTTCAGATTGGTCTGCTACATACATACGGCTAAATAAAAGATTTAGAAATCAAAAATCATGTCCTCGTCTCCATCATCTTCGTCGAGCAGCGGACTGTCTTCGTCCAGCTTCTCGCACTCGAACAGGTAAGGCGGCGCGCTGTCCTCGGCCTTCTCCTTGCCGTCGCCCGTCTCTATGATGCGGGCCATCTTGTCGGCGATGCAGGCCCTGACCGCCCCTTCCGAGGTGTCTTGACCGGAGCCCAGCCCGAGGAGCGTGACGCATTCGTCTCGGAACTCCCGGTCATCGGACGACGAGATCAGGCCGGCGATCGACTGCGCGAGGTCGGGGACGTATTCGAGGATCTGGAATTGGCATAAACAGCGCGTTACCACAATGCTTGTTGTCAGTTCAGGTAGAATGCGGGAAGGGAAAATGATCGGCCCAGATTATTCACACATTCTGTAAGGCCATGCACAGCTGGCAGTCGCAAGGTGCAACAAACGAAAGCTCTAATTGTGTGTCCTGGTGATAGCTACTAGCAACAGTAGTGGTTAGTGAACATTACTAGGAAGTTGTAGCTTGTGACTGTGTTACCAAGATGAACCGGAATGGCATTTACTATTTGTTTCGCGGATGAATGAAATAAAACAGTATGAAGGGAAATGTAGTTAGCTGCCACTGTAAACCAACCAAAGTTCCAACCATGTTGTGGTGATACCTACTAGCAAGAGTAGCCGAGGACAAACTTGGAAGTTGTCGAACGTGGTTCTATTTTACAGAGCTCGTCATAAAGATGAAGCAAACCGGTGTTTACGCTTATTTTCATGGAAAGGGAAGTCGATTCACAATAAAGGTAGGAACAATGCTATTCTACCTGCAAGGCCTGCTTAATACTATTCTTTTAAGTGGAAAATTGCAGCGCTGAAGTTATGTGGTACTGTAGCAGGGTAGCTGAATAATTGCAATGAAACATATTGGAGAAGCAGAGCTTGTGGTACCTAGCAGTGTAGCTGAATAATTGCAAGGAAACATGTTGGAGAAGCAGAGCTTGTGGTGCTGTATATTTTCCAGACCGTGTAACATATGGATATATAATGCTTACTAAGGTTCCTTGTTTCAGTTAAAACTGTAACCATAAGATCAGTTTGCTCCTGTGAAAGAATATGAGGTTGGTTTGCATTGTTAATTGCACAGATTTAAGACAATTTCCACCTTAGCTATCTGATGACAGTATAGCATCTTTAGACGATTTGCACCTTAGACAATGCTCTCGTCCAACAAACAATATTTTTTCTTCAGTTAAATTTTTTATAACAGGCTCAAAGTACATGAGAAATGAAGTCTTTGCAAACATGTCGGTTAGCAGAAAACATGTAAAATATACCTTCTTTCCATGACAACTGATAAACTCTCCTGCATGATCTGCTTTCAGGTGTTGCAATGAAAGCTTAAGTGCCTTCCTCACAACATATTTATCTGGTTCAGATCTTTGCCATTCTTGTACTGTAGCTAGAGCAAGTCAAGGATAACTAGAAAAAAACACTTGGGGAAAACCGATGGTGAATATCCACGCCCAAACAATCAATAGAAAATGGAAGCATGCACAAAACGAGAGCTTGGATATATTCCATGGTAAATGTGAATGGCAATATCAACACGGGCAAATGTCAGGTTATCCCACTCAAGCACAGCATTTCCTTCATCATCCATGAAACCTCCTTTTAACTTGAAACCGAAGCTTTGCCAGTCCATACTCATGAGCACATTGAAGGATGACTGTGAAATGGGGCAGGGTACGAAGTCTTGAAAATGCAAAACCTGCAATAGGCCCGCCATTCACCGTCCATCAGAAGCAATGAGCTCAGTTGAATCACGATATCACCATAAACATGAGATGCGTATGAGTAGTAAAATGCAAGTATGTAACTACAAAGTCAGATTCTTTAGCTCAATGGTTTGATGTAAACCTGAGTAGATGAACAATTGACCGTCCAACAACTCAAATCAGATGCAGTATGCGCAACCATTATGGCTATTTCAACAAGTAGACCTTTATCTCTTCTTCTGTCTGAATTCTTCGCAGATCCAGTTCCAACCTTCAGACGATCTCTGAGATGAGAATCAGAAAGCAAAAGAATAAGCTTAGAGATTATGCCTAATATATCAGAACAGCAATATGAAGAATTGATCAACCAGAATTATACAATATGCATGTGATATCCAGTAGTATGCCAATGGTTGAATATAATGACTACAGACTAGGTAACAGCAAGGTTAGGAATTAGGAGCCAACCACATGCATAACAGAAGCCTGAAAGTGGCCGTGATTGTGTGTGGGCAATGAATGTAATAATCCAGTCCAGTGCTGGGTATTGTGGGCCAACATAAATGGTTTTCTCTCATGCACAACTGAAAACGATAAGGCATGCCAGTAAATATAGCTCAAACGCAAAGTTTTGATGACTTCCAGTGTAAAAATATGCATGCCTTCAACTGTAAATATGTTTGACACAAACATCTGAGAATCAGTTATTGTAAGACAATTGTCAGTACTAATTCTCAATTGTTATTCCTATTTCTATCTGACACTGGAAAAAAAATGTACATGAGCACGAATTCACAATGAAGAAACTGAGTGATCAGCTTAACAAGGTGGGTCAAATACGAAATGCAAATAGAAGGCAAATGAAAGATTTCCAAGCATATCATTCCGTCTAGATATAAGTGCAAGGAAAAAATATAAAGATGCGTTCTAGTGATAAATAAGTACTAGCCAAGATATCACATATATACATATTAACTATGAAACTGAAAAAAGAGGAAGGAGTCTTAAAATAATTACAAACAGAATATAACAGAGGTATGCTCTTCTAGGAGGAAAAGAACAAAAATAGCGCAGTTCTGCTCTAGACGCGTTTAGGTAATAGTAGGGTGAATTCAGAACGCCAATCATGGATCATGTATCGGTAATTTGAGCAAAACAATGTTGGCATCCTACGTGAAAATGTGCATAGCAGCCATATCAAATTGAGCAGTGAAAGTTTTACCTATTCATTAAACATGCATCACACTTGTCACATGTGTTCCCATGTGAGAGTGCATAATCTTCAAGACCAGAAACTAGCCGCTCAATACTTGATGTGGCAATAGAAAGATGGGTATCATCAGATTCATTTGGCAGACAAACATTTCTTGATCCAGCACTTCTTGTTTGCTCAATGGAGAGCTCAATTGCAAAGTTCTGAGTAAGTACACATAAGATAACCAAACAAGCCCTCAAGAGGTCAGGCTAAGAAGAAAGGAAGAGGCAAGAACAGAGAGATGCTACAATTTCATGCCTACTGGATGTTCAACAATAGAAACTGAAAGTATGCCACAACCACTCAAGAGGTCAGGCTAAAGACATCACATATGCTTATCTATTAAAAACTTATTCTTCAGTTAAACAAGAACACATAATTGGAGAAAAAAATAGAATCATTGCTGCGATAATGGTATAAGTATATCCCTACTGAATCAGCAGGGATATCGGTTTCAGTGCAGAGATCAGTAGATCTTCATATGCTAGCAGGTTCCACATATGCAAAAAGCATGGACATCAGTATACACATTGCAAATCTGTTTGTGGTCAATCCGATTTTCATTGATTATGTCTTTGTCATTACCAAGATCAAACGAATGTGAATTTTGGCAAATGTATCCATACTTTTTCACAGGAAGCCTGTTGAGAACTTTCTACACCTACAGGAACCTCCTAACGCTAGGGTTATGTACTTTTGGTGTTTCTCGTTGTACCATATAGAACATGACATTTTCAACAAATAAAAGACCACACGGGACTCATAAGCTAGCATGCAGTTTGAGTAAGATAGTCCTTTGAACAAAAAAGACTAACATTTAACACGCCCATAATAAACAGCATTTTTTTGCGGGGTAATAAACAGCATTATTACTGCTACTATATACATGTATCAGTATAGTCATAACGATATGTAGCCACTGGCCACTTTGAGTTGTGGATGCAATAACTAAAGATTAAAGGGAACGCGGAAGGAAAAAAGTTGGGATGTGATTGATGAGAAGATGGATACTAACAGTGGCAAGGAAATAATATGAAATGTATACACATATGTTGTGAAAATATAGCAGTACAGAATACTTACAGCTGCTCTTAGCACGTGTATCTGCATAGGTGGATGTGAAAATGGGTAAGTCAGATAATATATGAGCCAAAGAAATAAATGTTAATCACAATACCACACATGTTAACAATTATGCCATATTTGAGTTACTTTCTTCAGGAAGTATTTATTAGAAATTCATGATCGGGGTTCTAATAGTGACAGGGATTACATATCACAAGGCTAAACTATTGGCTAACGTTGACCATAAATGTGGTAAAAAAAAAAAAGAGAATCATGAACATTAAGCAAGACATACCTTGCGTGCAAAACCAACCAGCCATAATATGAAGTCATCAATATCAGCGTCATTTGAAAGGCAAAGGCATACTTCAGTTCCACTGCTTTAACAAAAGGCATATATGATTCAACTGACCCCAGTATATGATGGATGATATCAAACTGACAAGAGATGGCCTGCCTGAATTTTGCATTATTCTTATATGTGGTAGCCATCTTGCTGAATCTTGTACTTGAAGATGCGTTTTCATGAAGATTACATCGATAATGATAAATAGCTTTGTCATTGATTCCTACAACATGGAGAAAGATAAGAACCCATCAGCGGCTTTCCTGATATCACAATATCACTAACCAAATAAAACCTTCTCCGCAAAACATATTTGTGCCCCTTTCATTCCCTTTTAGATGCCATTTTAGAATGTGTGCGACCAGTATTTACAAAACAACTGACACCAATTTACACAAAAGAACTGAGATTCTAACATAGAGCAGGAAATGATGTATAAGTGAAAAGGAACAGTGAAGAAGTGTAATGTATCGAGCAAACAGATAGCGTACCAGTAGTTGTGATTAAGAGGGTACCATCTGCAGATAAAGAGAAGCTGTGTCAGACAGAGAAAGCTGAACCTAAGAACAAGAAATATTGCCAAGACTAAACCAAATGAATATCTGAAAGAAATCACATGTCACATTGCAGTTGGTACATCTGAATACTGACTTGAAAGTTGAAAGTAGTATGGATACCATATTCACTTCTAGACATCAATCATATTCATTTCAAAGGCGGTTATATTTTTTATGGGAAATGGTGGCGTCTAACAAGCAAATATTGATGGCATGAGCACCTGATCATCTCCATATCTCGCACACATGCTCTAACCGGCTATAGCTGAAGATGGAACCCGAGAGGGAACTTACTGACATCTCCAATACATTAGAACCGAACTTTTCATGCAAGTTGACTAGATTAGCATCATGAAACAAAATTCTTGTGCACGAGCAGGTGATCACATACCCCATTTCTCCACGGGGGTCTCACGCGCCAGGGCGTCCAGCTCCAGGAACTCATCCAGCTTGCTCCCGACTCCAGTGTCCGAAACTGCATCAGTTCACACAATTGGGGACCGAACCAAATGTTAACTATGTATACGCCGAAGGGAGGGGGGAAGGCGCAGTGCCGCAGCCTGCTATGTTACCGGAGACGCGCAGGGCCGAGGACGCGGCGGGGTCCGAGGGTCCCTTGAGGGAGACCGCGAGCCGGCACGGCGACTCCGACATCCGGCACCGCTGCACCGCCCAGCAAATCAACTGAAACGGAGGCGGGAGACGAGCTGTGAGGAGGGGAGTAGATGGGGTAGGGCGGAACCGGGGTGGATTTTGAGATGGGAGAGGGGATTACGGAGTGGAGGAGCTTCCGGTGAGGGGAGGAGGAGGAGGAGGACGGGGACGGCATGGAGGCGGGGGAGGGAGACGCCGCCTGCTCTGGGGGTGTAGATTAGGGGTTTGCGAATTGTGGTGCCGCGCTGCTGCTGGGGAGCGGAAGGGCGTGGGCTATGAAATTTTCCCCGTGAGCGCGTGGATCGCAAGGACAATGCCGGCCGCCGCTCGCCGGAGCACCGCCGCCGTCGACGTTCGCCCCGCCTCTTTTTCCCGTGGGACTGAGATGGTGGTACGCGATAGTAATATGGGACAAGGTATAAGGGGCCACATAGAAAATGGGATCACTAGTGCCACAAACCTTTAGCAGCTTACATGACCATGAAAAACAACTAGTAACATGTCTTGAAAAGTAATTTTGGAAAAGTGTATCGTATACTCCAGATTGAGAACATACAGGTCTACTCCCTCCGCTCCTAAATATAAGTATTTTTAAAGATTTCACTACGATCTACATACGAAACAAAATAAATGAATCCATGCTCTAAAATATGTTTTTATATATCCGTATATAGTTTATAGTGAAATTTCCGCTAAAAAGACTTATACTCCCTCCGTTCCAAAATTCTTGTCTTAGATTTGTCTAAATATAGATGTATCTAGTCATGTTTTAGTGTTAGATATATCCGTTTCTAGACAAATTTTAGACAAGAATTTTGGGACGGAGGCAGTAGTATTTAGGAATGGAGGGAGTATAATTTATGAATTATCTGAAAATAAGTTATTCTGTGCGGATGCACCGATTGATGACTAGTTCTCTCAATTAACATTGTAGTGTGCTAATATTTGTTGCAACATATAGTATATTTTTGGGAGCAACTAACTATATGGTACTAGTAGAATTCCCGTGTGTTGCTACTGGCATTTTTCTTTCCTCATTGCATGTATAAATATAATAATATAATGCATATAGCTTAGGAGGTTGAAAACACAAGACCAATGTTTAGCCTCATTAAAAAAAACGTGATTGCTCCTATTTTTTGGTGGGCAACATTTATACTGATACATAACTAAGAGAACTTTTATGAAACGTGGTGAAGGGCCGCTCGATAGTAGATGCACTTTTTATACATCACATCACTGCTTAGATGAATAACTCGTCACCGTGTTAACCGTGCAAAGTATCTTCAAGATATCAAAAAATTATTTGGAATCTACCACCCATGTGGAGCCTTGAATGTGACTCTAAATTGAATCAGTCACATCGGGTGATCACTTGAGATAGGTAACTAACCCAAGCCTCCCTCTAAGAGCCTATCTCGTATGGCTCAAGCAGAAACACACAAATTTTCAACGAATTTTTTTGATGCAAACAACAGAGGGTGATCGGCCAAGGAGGGAGATTTTTTTGAACACCCAAGGATGGAGATTTATTGCCATAAAACTGAGCTAACATCTGCATATCATGGACGAATAAAACAATGACTAATTCGAATGTTCGGATTGGCAAAAAAAATTGGTAGGCAACATTTGCAGTATCATTGTCTTGATATTATTTATGTACACATCACTGTTAGAGAGCAAGAAAGCTCTGCATTTCTTCAGAATAGTTAATTTGCTCATTATAGTCCAGGTCTGAAATGGTGGCTCACAACTACAAAATTCTTTTTCCATGTAACATAACATAGTTATTGTTCCCTCTTTAGTAAGTTGGTAGGACACTAACTGTAACAAGCAGAACATAGACGTGCCAGCTTCATACTGACCCATGGCTGGCTGGGATACAGACTAGTCGCAAGGATGGAGATATGAACATCTAATTAACTAAATATTTCCCAATGCTAACATTTTTCAGCATATCAACTAAAAGAAGATAATTATCTCTATCATGAAGCAAAAGCAAACGACTAAAATAAGATAATTATCTCATTTCGGTCCTTACAATAACACGCCAATCATGAGCTGATGTGAAGTGTCATAAAAAATAAAAGGCATATCTCCATGTAAAAAATGAAATAAAAGGCATATCCATTTGTGTACTGAAGCTGACAACACAATACATATCCATGTGTAAAAAATTAAACCGCTATTGACAATGTCATGCTGTAAAAAATGCAGAACAATCCATGGCTTGGCCTTTCCCTCCAAGACCCTTCCCCACCTTCGAGAGCATGTAATCAAACAAGAGATAGGAGTAAACACAATATCCTGCAATCAAATGAGGGAGAGATAGGGAGCAATTAGCACCATCGTCATGCTCCCGTGCTCAGGCCACCACTCATCGTTCACTCACGACCGCCGCCCCCTCCTCATACACCGCCAACACCATTTGTGTAGGATCCAAAGTATGTCT
>CBMN011745179.1:0-14019 GCA_000582825.1 Hordeum pubiflorum | reverse complement strand
CAAAACCACACATGGATAAATGTGCTCTTACATCCGGCCTCCCTGCGCCGTCGACTTTTGCCGTTGACCTCACCGCCATGTTGCGCTCGCCTCTGTACATGCGAAGGAGACGACGCTCCACAGCGGTTCGCCCAGGCCCACAGCCGCGCGTCGTGCTGCACCAGGCGCCGACGCCGACCCAGATGCGCGCCATCCAGTCTGCCCCAGCCTTTGCCTCATTTGCGCCTCTGTGGGCCGCGCGAGCATCCAAGGCCCAACCCAGTATCACTACACAGCCGCTCCGCGCCTAGACCAGCTCCGGATCGCCTGTCAGGCCCAATGTGAGCTCCCACCTAAACCTTGCCCGTTGCGCTATTTTATTATTTTGCGCCTAGTGCCACTGTTGGACCGTATTCGGATTCGGCCCGTTATATATTGTTTATGCTCTGGACGAAATTCTCTTTTATCCGGTGAATAACAGATTTACAGAAAACCCCCTAAGCTTCATGCATATCATAACTCCCCAACCGTGCATTGCATGTAAAAAATTTATATATGAAAAATGCTTAGAATTTCGTGTAGATTCATAACATCCAACTTTCAACCATGTTTAAAATGTTTAAACTTGTTGTTTGCATTAAATTGCATAATTCCATGCTAAAGTAGTTTTTATCATAACTAAATAACCGTAGCTCCGGTTAAAATGATCCATATATGTAACTTAATTAGAAAAAAATATGTAGAATAACATGGTGCACTTTATTTTGCTGTTTAACAAATATAAAATATGTTTAAGATGATCCGAACCAATTTTGAAGTACGCATATGGGGTTCTTGGGCGCAGATCCCAGACTCCGACAAGGCGTGAGATCCTGCGCCGGCTGGCGCGTCGAGACGTCGGTGAAGTTCATCTGTGTCCGTGGCCGCTGCCTTGTACGCGCGGGCGGTTTCGAATGTGGATCTTCATGTAATACACGCCGGAGGGACGAAGGCGGACGCCGCGGAAGCCCGAGCTGCTCTGGGGACGTGACGACATGGTGGGGCGCGGCGGCGACGAGGCGTTGAAAGAGGCGGGGGGAGAAGGCACGACGACGGCGGGGCGCGGGAAGAGGCGGGGAAAAAACGCGGGAGGAAAATGGGCGGTTGGTGAGTGCGGAGGCGCGCGAGATTTATAACGCTCGTTAGGCGGCACGCATCAAAACTAGCGCCTTGTCGCTTTTCTCCATGCGAGGTTTTTTCTCGCACGCTAATGTTTTGCGCGTGTGCTGGAATGGCACGGCGTTTTTTTTACCGCGTGCGGCTTTTATAGCGCGCCGCTGAGATGCTCTTGTGCACTAGACCCAAAATGGACGCCGTACGATGAGGCCGGCGGCATAAAAACCCTAGCCCTCGGTCGCGCCTCGGCATGGCCACCGCCACCACCTACACGCTCCGCCTCACCCCGCCCCCGCCGCCACCGCGGCACCACGCCCCTCTCCTTCCGCAGCTCCGCCGCCGCGCGGCCGCCAAGGTGTCTGCTAGTTGGGTCCCAGCCGCCGCTGGCAGCTCGGACGACGGGCTTGGCGGCTGGTGGCTCCCCGAGCAGCCGGCGGAGAAGGGGAGGGCAGGTAGATCTTTGACTGAGTACGCTGCTCGGCGAGTACGGGACACGGAGAGACTGTACCTTTGAGAGGATATTTTGTTGTTCCGCTGTGACCCCTGGGGATTGCCTTTGCAGGGTTCGGTAAAGCTCTCGTGGTCGGATTGGGTGTTTCGGCAGCGATCGCTTTGGCTGGGATCGCGTGGCGCTCTCCATCCTCGAGGAAGTGTAAGTCCGTCCTCATTTTAGCCCCAACAATATAAATACTTGTCCCTGAAAATTGTAAGAGGATACAGGAAATACAGCAGAGCATTGTAAAATTTGTTTGAACCTATGTTGCCCAAGTACTTGTACTAATCTCACCAGCTTCCTGCTGTTCAAAATGGGAAGGTAGATTTGGTGCTTGTGACAATTGTTTGGTTGTTGGGAACTGTCTACTCTTGTACAACATTAATCTCTGCTAACCTGCTATAGATTAGCTTCACGTCTGATGTGCTTAACTCGTTTCATGCTAATGGAAGAACCAGATAAAAATAATTTCAATACTTCTTTTCAGGTATACAGCAGCTTATTGGTGCCCCATTGCATTATGTTCAAGAGAAGCTTTCAGTGCCCGACTCGACCGAAATTCCTGAAGATGATGCAAGTGTCAGAGAGATGGGTACAATTGATGTTTCGAGGGTAAATGTTGATGAGAGGAATGACACATCACCGGATGATTCAAGCCAAAATCATATACCAGCTGGTGGTGTCCGTATTTCTTTCACAGTTCCTGTAGACCCCGTGCATGAGGAAGCTTTGTCCATATTGAAGAAGCTACAGGTGTGTTACATACTTACAACTTTGCATATTAAGTTAGGTTTCAGTATGGTACCTGGTATGAAAATCCTTGTTATTTTTCACTTGTATTCTGCATCTTCTTTGCATATTAATTTTATGTGTTGTGCAGTATCACCTGGCAATTGATTGGACAATTTTTTTTATCTTGATCACCTAGTTCATATACTTATCTAAATATCACTCCCTCAAAAAGGGAAAGCTTTTCTAAATATCATATTGATTTTAGACTACACTCCTACTATGTTTGAGCTTTAAGAGTTTATGTAGTTTACACTTTGCATGACGTGCTGTGTATTTTATGAGTCACTTGCCAACCCCTTTCAACTTAACTGTCTTCTGTAAAAAAAAAGCAGTCATTTTCAAGCAACATTAGTTCTAACAATGTTTTCATCACCTTCTGTGCCTCAGATAATTGAGAATGATGCTAGCTCCGGTGACTTCTGTACTAGGAGGGAATTTGCAAGATGGTTTGTTAAATTATGCTCAAAATTAGAGAGGTAATGAAGCAATGCAGTATTTACAAAACATCTGGGCTTTGCATGCCATTTTAATATTGCCTTATTTATCACTGTCTTGCAGGAAAAGGATGCACAGGATCATACCAAATCTAATAACTTCTGGTTCAGTCGAAAGTGCGTTTGATGATGTAAATTTTGATGACCCGGATTTCTTGTATATTCAGTGTAAGTTTCTATTTACATTGAATGGGCTAAAGTTTTGTGTAGCAATTCCTTACATCTCAAGTAGCAATTCCTTACATCTCAAAGATAGGCTTCATATGCACCTAGCCAAACCAATGCAGGTCAAGCAAGTCTTGGCAATGCACATGCCCCACCTTCGTAGTGCTTATGTATGATTTCATGTTGAACCTGGTAATGAACAAATAGTTGGTCTTCCCTTCCACACTACTTTGGCCATGCAATGTGAAGTTATGCTCTTTTGATTTCTGAGCCTATGCCTTTTGTTGTGAAACAAAATACTCCCCATTGGATTTTCAGATGCTGATAACCTAATCCTTGTTTTGATGGTGAAAAGCTTTAGGAGAATCTGGTATTGTGCCTAGCAAGCTATCAAATTTCTTTGGAACATTGACAAATGGCTCTCAAAGTGCCAACAGAAATTCCAACTTCCTACCTGAAAGGTACTAACATATGGAATTTGTAGTTCCCCTTAAATGGTGATAACTGAAATGTTTTAATAAAAGGTATTGTTTGTTGCTGTTGTAGTTATCTGTCACGTTTTGATCTTGTTAACTGGAAACTACTAGTGGAGTATCCATTTGCATCTGAATTAGACCAAAAGGTACATGTATCTTCTGATCTTTTTATGTTCTACTGCAGTGTTTCTATTCTCTAGTTTCATTCTTTTATGAATCCTGACTCTGGTTACAGTCCAGATGCTGAGTAAAAATGTTCATACATTGGATTTGAGCGCTTGGCCAGATGTAACAGCATCCGTATTAACGGACTTATTTGGTGGTGACCACAACATCGTCAGCAAAGTTTTTGGTATGATTTGCTAATGATTTATTTATACATGCCGTCAATTGATTGCAAGGTTATGAGTTTCTATAAATTGCGTTACTAATAGGCTTACCAAGACTACAATTTTCTTTGTTATTTTGACGATTTCTTATTTTAGTGACTGGGAGCTCTGTTTTACTTTCCCATAAGCTAATGGTGTGTTTCAACTTGTTTTTACATGTGCTTTGTTTCAGTGTAGTCATGCGTCTCTGTGGTCGCGTCTCTGTGGTCTCTCTTTCAATTGTTTGGCTTATTTTTTGTACTATTGAGCTCATGCATAAAGTTATGCTGTTGTTTTTTATTCTTAAGTTGTACTCCCTCCTTCTCATATTCTTAGGCGTATTAGTAGCCAGCACGAAAATTAGCGCAGTTAAGTTGTTACTTGAACCATCGTACATGCTGCTGAGATGTAGGCATCCACGAAAGACCCAGCCATAGATTTGTTTTTCTTTCCAAAAAAATAGCGACCGTGAGTGGTTGTTGTACCTGAATATGAGAGAGAAAGGCATCTGCGCCTTAGATTTTGGGACTGCATGCAAAAACTTGCATGCCTAAGATTTTGGGAAGGAGGGAGTATGTATCATGTGGTAGAAGTACTACAACAGGTACACCCACAAGGATATATGCTTTGCATGCAGCAGCACGGGGCCCTTACATCCATTGACTTTGTCTCGAACTCAGTCAATTGGTACCAGACTAGGATTGGCACCTAACTTGTTGCAGGTTCAGTTTGTTTGGAAGTCTGGAGAGACACCTGATTGGAAGTCTCCTGAGTTCATATTAGCATCAGATTCTGTTTCGGTTTCATACCAGATTAGAGTTGGCACTAATTGGTTGTGGGGTCCGTTCGTTCCATGTCAGGGGACACACTAAATTGGATGTCTATTGAGTTCATACTAGGGGGGGTTTCCAATTCAATATTACTAGAGGATTGACTCTTTATTGTAAAGAGAGAGGGGATGTACGGGGAAGACAAATAGACAGTCAATCTATAAACTATTTAAAGTGGAGGCTTACCTCCAAGAACCCTGACTATCTTGCACCTGCACTCCACCATGGCAGGCCGCTAGACTAATCTCCACGTTCTCGTCCAACCACCACCACCCATGTTTACCCTCTACAGTCTACACAACAAGTGCCATGGCAGTGTGACTTTTCAGCTGCTTGGAAAACCTCTGTTTATTGTTTTGTCCATATAATAGTTACTTAGTAGAGCCCTGAACGTGTCACCCTTTAGGTTTTTCTTCTCTGTATTGGACGAATTCCCTATAACACTTTGCAACAAAAAAAGTAAGTTTGTTATGGTAAAGCTCCTTTAAAATAGTCGGTTGTGGATTCTGCTATCCATCATTTCCAGTAGTAATGAAAATGCTCTTTGCTTAGGATGGTCTATTTTCTCTGTTCTGTTTGTCCTGAGCCGAGATTGCACTGGGTTGTTTTTATGTAAACAATATGGATGGGGCTCGCGTTATCAAGTAAAGAATCTAGGGCTGGTAGAAACTTATAAATTTGGGCAACTTTGCCCTATATATGCTTGTCCCACAAGCTTCTCTGTCTCATTTGCTTGTTCAGTGTATGAATCTATATTAGAGGGATCTAACTGTAATTTTGGGCATGTTCAGTGGTTTTCATGTTGTGGGAAAGACATTAAGTGTATCAAATAATGCCATTACAGTCTGTTGATTACTTCCAACTGCATATTTGTCCTGGTAGTTGATTTTAAGATGCTATCTTTGTTTTTGGTTTAACAACTGTTACAAAAAGATCTGGACTTATGGACAAGCATGACCTTTGCTGACTATTTTCTGTATGAACACACCAGTACAAGAACTGTTGCTCGTACTAGATATTGTTCTCTAGTGTCATTTTGCGACTCATATTATTGCCAACATCAGTAGTTGAATCTTAGCGGATCAGCTAATTAAGATCATTAACTCGTGCTATCACTGTATTTGATAGGAAACACCAGGCGCCTTCAACATCATAAGCCTGTAACAAAAGCACAAGCGGCTGCTGCACTGACCAGTGGTAGAATGGAAGAAGTAGTACGCGATGAACTAAATAGACTTGAAGCAGAAAATCAGTCCCGGCTTTCTGTTATGGGTGAAATGATGGAAGAGTTAATTAATAGAGGGGATATAAAACAATATTGGGAAGACAGGATGAAAAAGGAGCAAGACCGTGGGTTTGAAGTCGAGAAGCATCTTCAAGATGTGTTGCACGAGCTTGCAAATGAGAGGACGGATCAAGAAAAGGAAATTGCAGACTTGCTAAAAGAAAAATCAGCTTTAGAGCGTCAGAATCAGGAACTCGTATGTTTAAGGTCAGAAATTGATGGCATGTATGATAGACTGGCCACCGAGAGTCTAGAGGTCATGGCTGATGAAGAAAATCTGGAAAAGTTGTCCTCTGATATGAGCAGCAAGCACCAAGCCGTCACTGAAGCTAAATCATATCTTGAAGCTGAGAAGGAAGCTCTTACTATGCTAAGGTGTGTCATTATACAACCTTCACTGTTGGTTACGAGTGTATGGTACTGATACATAGCACCTGCAGACCCTGCACCGTGGTTTTATATTTATATGGTACCAAGGAAACATTAGTTTATCATCTTATATCAGAGTGGGCATTGAAAATTTACGTGCACATGCTCTAGTTCAGGAAAAGGTGCTTTATCCTATAGTGTGAACTCTGCATATTGTTAAACCTGTTCATCTGCAAAAATATAATAAGCGGAAAATAACTTGTCCTGTATTGAATCAAAATTATGTAGAATCTATTATTCCATTGATGTTAAAGGAGGTGTCAAGATCATCTGTCTGAATCGTATGCAAGTTAGCTCTTTTGTGCCGATGTGTGGACTCACCATCCTGGATATCCACATATGATGCTAGTTTCTTTTTTGTATCAGGTCCTGGGTGGAACAGGAAGCAGCGCGTGTGCATGAACGTGCTGAGGTGCTTGAGAGGGCTGTGAGAAGATGGCGAGTCCCAGCCGATTGAGCCTGCAAACAAAAATCTGGCATTTTATTTGATGCAAGTCTCAGCTTGCTGTAAAAAACCGGTTATGTTCTATGTCGCCATCGCTTCGACTGTCAGTTATAAGCACTTCCCTTACCAGAACGGAATGTCAGTATCTGCCAGGCCCTTTTTTCCTTTGATGTTTATTAGTGACTTGTTTATGGTTGTCTCATGGGCAATATCAGTTTTTTGCTGTTCCATTTCTGGTGGTCTGGGAGGCTGCGACTCGAGATAAAGTTTTGGGGCCTCCGTTTTGCGACGATGTACTCTCGACTGTGCCAGGATTGGACTGACTGGCGGATGTATGCCACTCTATTCCCTATAGTAATTTTGACGAGCTGTGTTCAGATCCAGGGCGTCTCCAGAAATTTAAGGCCCCGGTGCGAAACACAAAGTGGGACCTAATTTTCTTTATAAAATTGATAGAACTAAAAACTAATATAAGCAAAGCATACTCTCACTTAATTATATAAACTTCAAAGGTATGTTATTTCATACAATAGTTAATTTTTTATATCAAATTTTAATGCTAAAAGAGTAGATGTACCAGCGAGTTCCAAACGGATGGAAATGGAGGAGGATAAAACCTTTCCCGGCGGCGACAGTGGGAGCTGAATCAGATTTTCAGACACCCGCGCCGCACGACGTTACCCACAACAACACAAGTAGCGCTAAAGCAGCCGTGCACTCATCCCTCTGAGACGAAAAGGACGCAGCACATGAACCTATCTACCGCAGTTACTGTTCCTGATTCGTCACACGCAGGCGCAGGCGCAGGCAGGCAGGCAGAGCCGGAGCCCGGAGGAGGCATGGCGCTGGCGCAGGATGCGAGCTCCGAGCACTCATTAGCGAGCCGGAAATATCGGGTGACTCAACGCCCACCTTCAATCCCTTTCCCCTTTCGCCACCCTCACCCTCTGACAACCCCCCGTTGCGGGATGGGTCCACCAGAACAATCGGGTGCAATCATACGTGCCAGATCTTGCCGATGACGCCATTGCACTACCCGTCCGGCTTCTGGTGGTGGCACCGGCACCGGCATCATTTTTGAGAATTTGTGGGTGCATGTGCATGGACCCAAAGCCAGGCGGCTCGCACCACCCTGCCTGCATCGTTGGTTTCAGCACTCTGTTTTTTTCCTGGGGAAAATAATACCGTATCTACCTACACACACCCGCGAACGAACGATCCAGATGATCTGAGCCATCCGTACATTTGTAAAATGAATTACTTCTGTCCCGTAAAATATATACTCCCTCCGTCTCGGTGTATAAGTCATCTTACGAAAATCAGATTTTTCCAAATACTTAGTCACGGTGCATTAATTCTCACCTCGTTTCTTGTTTCTTAACATGAATAATGGAATCAACCAATAAAAAATATGGGACATGTATGTTTTTAATGCCTTGAGACTACCTAGCACCGTATGCATTGATCAGTTTATTGCATGTAATGATATTAATTAGCTAATAAATATTAAGTTCTCTTATTTTTTTCTTCACCTTGATCGCGGTGCACAACATAAGATGACTTATACACCGAGAAAGGGAGTATGAATTACTCTACGATGAACACTCCATAAACCTACCGTACGTGTCGGCCCAATCGATCTACCTGGAAAGGCCACCCACTCAGTAGGCAACTACTAGAAGCTTAACAACCAGTCACGCGTGGACCTGTTGGCCGGTGGGTGCTGTGTGTGCATGCTCCTTCCGTTTGCCCTGTTTCCTTCTCCATCGATTGCCCCAGGCAAAAGGCGTCCCAAGTGGCAGTCCATCCATGTTTTCGTGTGTGACTCGCACATACGACACACATCTGATGATATTATCGTTCGGCCAAACAAGTTTTTTATCAGTTATTTTTCCTTTTTTGAGAAACACTCTTACTAGATCTTTATCAGTTTTTTTTTTTTTTGCGGGGGAGATCTTTATCAGATTGATCAGATGACGGGGCAATGGAGAAGGGGCCAGGCGAAAAATTGGCCAGGCATATCGTGCCAAAGGTAGCACTCATCGCGTGCACACAATCAGGCCTTGTCCATGAGTAGTTTGGCCGGATTTTCTCTCCTCTAGATGGGGGATTCCTTCCCGTTCAAGCTAAGCAGTTCCTTGGCGTGACAAATGCACATAGTACTAATCTTTTTTTTTTCACGTAGTACTGTACTAATCTGTCCTAGACTTTGCCAAAAATAATAATTTATATACTGTCCTCAGTGTGTCCTCTACTCCTTTTCGGGGCTGAGATCTCTGATGGTAAATCAAGCTATAGTGTTAACTTGTACGCGATAAGCTGGCCAGTTTTGTGTCCACCAAGTTCCTTAACATCGATAGATTATAAGAAATTGGAAAAGTGATCACCATGTCGATATGAGGACATCTTCAAAGCGGACCTTCAAACCAAACGGCTCACAACCATTTGGACTGCACTGTTCGGATGTGTTCTGTCAACCAACATGGGCCTGTATCGCTTCACCAAGCAGTGTAGACGCACTTTTTCCGGCAGACCCGAGACAAATGGGGGGTGCTTTGCGGGAGTCCGGACGACAGCCACGTAGGACTCCGACACCCCCGGCTCACCCAAAATCCCTCCCATACCATGCGCCTTCATCCTCCCATTTTCTCATCCTCACTGTTTCTCCTTCGTCGCCACGCCACACCTCTGCCGGAACTCGACGAGTCCGTCACCTCCAACGGTACAATCGGGCTCCACATTGCTTCTCCTCCGCTGCCGTTCCACACCTCACCTTCGACCGTCGTGCAGGTACCATCCGCTCCTACTATGCTTATGTAACGATTATCTCTAATGAATAAAGTTTCGGTTTATTTTTTTAAAAAAAGCAATGAATTTATATATGGAGTACATGATCATGGGTCATCGAGTGCTCAACCGCAACCGGACGTGCGGCCATTCAACGCTGATGGACGGCTACTTTGGCCTCGATACCCTCTTCGTTGACAATTTTCGCCAACGTTTTCGGATGCGCAAAAAGGTCTTCGATCGTCTCTACCATGGCGTCCGGTCCTTTGATGACTACTTCATCTTGAAGAAGAATGGCGTGGGAAGGATTGGGTTCTCTGGTTACCATAAGTGCATGGCCGCACTGCGGATGCTTGCATATGGCCCAACCACTGATTCGTGGGACGAGTACCTACGGATGACTGAGAGCACATGCAGAGATGCCATGGCCAGGTTTGCAACTGCCGTGGTCGAGGTGTTTGGACCTCAATACGTGAGAGAACCAACCGTGACAGACACCGAGAGGATCTCAGGAATCTCAGAAGCAAAAAAGGGTGCCCATGTTTGCTCGGATCTCTTGACTGCATGCATTGGAAATGAAAGAATTGCCCGGAAGCTTTACAAGGGCAATATCAGGGTCAAGTTAAGAAGCCCACCATCATTCTAAAAGCAGTTGCATCACATGGTCTTTGAATTTTGCATGCTTTCTTTGGTATACCCGGATCTCACAATGACATCAATGTGCTGCGACGATCATCACAGTTTGCTAGGTTGACTGAAGGAAAAGCTCCTCCTTGAAACTATACTATCAATGGGCATGAGTACAACATGGGCTACTATCTGGTTAACGGTATCTATCATCCATGAGCTACCTTTCTCAACATCATCTCTAACCCAGTTGGCTAGAAAAAGTCTCACTTTGCCCAAAGACAAGAAGCAGCTAAAAAGGATGTTGAGAGGGCATTTGGAGTTCTACAGGCACATTTTACAGTTGTTCGTGCAACTGCTAAACAGTGAGATCCAGAGACCTTATGTGAGATGGTGACCTGTTGTGTGATCACACATGATCATGGAGGATGAGGGTGAGGGTGAGGATGCTGCCGCAACTCTTGAATTTGAGAACATGGATGATCCTAATGAACTTTTCGACCAAAATCCGGCCACATTTGAAAAGTTTGTTCAAATGCATCAACAAAATGTAGCATCGAACAACTCACGAGCAACTGAAAAAAGATCTGATTGAGCATATGTGGGCGGTTAAGGGGAACAATAATGTTGGAGTGTAATATTTAAACCTTTTAAAATTAGAACTACTGCTGCATTTGAACATTTGAACTATTTTAGACTGTATATGTAGCTATTTGAACATGTGGACTTAAGAAAAATTAAGGTTGAATATTTACTGTTAGCTTTGGATGGCCGGCTCCCATATCCGTATGCAAATGGGGGGTCAGCGTCGGAGATGCCCTTAGTCCATAGTCATTTGATGGCGCAACACATCATCTGGCATTTTCCAAGAATTTGCAAGCGTATAACCTGACCGTGTGCACTATTGTTGTTGATATTTTAACACTTGGAAGTGCATCTTTTGTGTAGCACACAAGAAACCAGTTCCCTAGGAAAGGTAATTGAAAATGAGAACTACTTCCTTCGTTCCGGTTTATAAGACATGCACGTCGTTCTAGGTTGAGAATTTAACTAGCTAAATATATATTATATTTGATAAAAAATATATGTTTAGAAACTACATCCTTTAAAAATCCAATGATATACTTTTGATGACATATAACTCATATTTAACTAGTCAAATTGATGATTTAGAACTGCGCGCACGTCCTACCGAGACGGAGGGAATAGGATAAGAGGTGTATACTGCAAACTTCTGATTTTCCGTACCCCCGGGTGCTCCTGAAAACGTAAGGTTTGTGCACCTTCAAACAATTATATTTATTCTTTACAAACAAATGCAGCCAGCAACAGAGCGTGGATTACAAACATGTCCAATTAGATATTCCATGATCACAACAAAATAAAAGAATGATCATAGGTTCCGGTGTGCCCAATTTCTAAAACTTAACAAAGGATATATTTCTAAGTTGTTAAAAAAATAAAAGAAATACAAATTTACATGCAATTTTCTAAGTAATATGACCATTTGAGTCTTGGGAGCTTTTTTTTGTAAATGATACATTTTAATTTTCTCATTTATACTTTGGTCACAAATTGTCGAATTATTTTCCAAATTTACATGTGTAAGTTTTAAATCAGAGTGTGTGCGCGCATGTGTGGCCTTTTGTCGTATTCTTTAGAATTGCAAGCTTGCCCTAAGAAAAACAACGGTTTCACAAATATCCCCAGTGCTTTCCTATTCGAAACACAAGGGTGCCATGCCATGATATGGGTAAGACAACAAACAGGTCTAAATCAAAGATAATATAATTATGTGGATTTCTAAAGGAAATATGGGTAGTCAGGAAAGAAGATATCCTCCAAGGAATAATTTGCCTAGCTAGATGATCAACTCCACAGGCAGGTTCAATCAAAGAAAATTGCCTAGAAAACACCAAATTTTGCAGGAAAGTACTGTAGTTTATAATTCCTATCATTACAATACCATTAATAATAGAAAAACAGAGCACTAAGAAGAGAGAACCAACATATACACGAACACTCGGCCAAGCACGCTCTGCCTCTCACCGGACAAAAAACAGAGCAAGCTTCGTCATCTTTCCGCTCTGCTCGGCTACCAAGGAACGAAGGACGAGGAGGAGGAGGAGGAGGAGCGCCTCCGCACGGACGCTAGCTAGTAGACGCCGGCGTTGGCGGCGAGCTTGAAGGACGGCGGGAGCGGGCTGCGCATGGGCGACCGGGGCGGCTGCGCGAGGCGGTGTCCGTCGGCGTCGTAGTAGATGACCCCGGAGAACTCCAGCGGCTGGCACCGCTCCCCCATGAGTATCTCCTTCCTCCACAGCCCGCCCTCCTCCTCCGCCGCCTTCCCCCTGCCCGTCGGCAGCGAGAAGGCCTTCCTCCACGGCGCCACGGCCGACCTGCCGTTGCCGTTGCCGTTGCCGCCGGCGCCCATCCTCCTCGCCGCCCGCTGCAGCCGGCGCGTGCATGTGCTCATCAGCGCCGCCACCGCCTGCAGGAGGCTCGCGCCCATCTCCGGCCGATCTCCTGCGTTTCTTGGCTCCTTCTTGTGTGGTGCGTGCTGTAGCGGAGTTTACTGCTCTGGGGTGGTGGCCGTCGGGTTTGGCGGCATATATAGGCGGCGGGGTGGCCGGTCTCGGGGTGGTGGTGCCGTGGTGGCGCTGCGCGGAAGTCAAACAAGTGGGTTGGAAAGACATCTGTCTATTTAATTTGCTGCTAATCGGCGTGATCTAATGCAAACGATTGGAACGGAATGCTATCCATCTTCCTCTCACAAGAGAAATTGAAAGTTTCTGGTCGAGCTCCAGATTCACTACCATATCCCAGGCGTCTGATTGATATTCTTCGATGGAGTTCACGTCTACTGTGATCCACAGTATCGTACTATCGTCTATGATCTTGTATACCCGATGCAATATTCTACGCTTGAAATACTTATGCACAAATTATGTAATAATATGGTGATGAAGATGGCGGCTGACCTTTGGCAACCCTGGCTCATCCGTCAGTGGATGTGGACAGGGAGAAACAAACAAAAAAAAACCCCGCAATAATTCATTTCACCCGATGTGGTCTGCGTTCACGTACGTACGTACTTGAGCTCCAGTTTACGGCTCTTGTGATTTGTGAAGAGCGAGAAGGCGTCAAGACGATCACGCGGCATTAACCTTGCAAGATAACCTATCCCGCATTTCTTCCTGGTTGACCCCGAGTTAATTAAACCTGCGTGCCCTTTCAAGCGCCATATCGCTAAACGCCCATCGCTTTCGATGTGACTAAAATGAGCAAATTCACCATCGTAGCATTGCAAATTGCGGCGGCACCAAAAGAATCCAGAGTAAACCGTCTGAGGTGATGTTCTTTTTCCTGAGCACGCAGATTGTCTACCATTTTTTTAAACAGGGTGCAACAAGTTACAGCTTTCAAGAGCTCATCCTAAACGTGAAAGGAAGGACCGAAGGAAGATGTAAACATCTAGTAAGATACTGCAACTCCTCAAAACATGGTTATGATCATACTTATTAGCTACAGGAAGCTGCTGCTGCTGCAGATTGCCGGACAGTAGCGTTCCTCTACTTTCAGAGACTCCAGCAGATGAGAGCATCAGCATCGTCGCAGATCAGTCGAAAGCCCTTTCGGCAAAAGTTGGGGCATCTGGTGTTAGGATGATCTCTTTTGGATTCTTAAGACTACC
>CBMN011745169.1:0-13595 GCA_000582825.1 Hordeum pubiflorum | reverse complement strand
TTATTATTTCCTCTAGGGCATATTCCCAACATATAATTCAATTTTGTTTCACTAAATTCAACTTGAATTATGAAGCATTTCATAATTTATTTAAGTTGGTTCAACTTAATTGAGATGCCATCTTGCCAATCCTAAAGTCATATACAATACAGCATAATACAAAGTTTCTTAGGAGTAAGTTTTAAATTAAAGTCAATTATATTCCAAATAATCACTATAGTTTATTTATTTGATTTTGGTTTAACTCAATTATGAACCTCAAAATAATTATTAAAGTTTTAATTGTTTCAAATGATTTGGCTTTGAACTAAATTTAATTTGAGTTCATCTTTCCTTGATCATCAAGTATTAACGTAATCCACTAGTTTAATTTGACTTAACAATTTATTTAAATTTTAAATTTCATTTCCAATTTTGAACCTAGGTTTTAGTCTTAATTCAATTTGAATTAGATTCATTTATTATTTGGTTTTATGCGCTTTGACATATGAAATGTTTTTTATAAGCCAGGTAATAATCTACATAGAGATGCTTGAGATTTTGTTCCATTAAGCTTGTTCACTACGATTGGAAAAGAAATAAACTTATTTTTTAAAGAAATTATTAAGGCCCCTTTTTTATTGGAAGAATACTCACATTTTTTAAGAGAAAGAGTACGTACTTGCAAGTAAGATCTTGTCAAACTGTGCACTTCTACATAACTTTTTTGTCATTTTGGAAAGAAAAATAAAACAGATAGGTCGAGAGTACAAGCGTCGTCGGATAGTGAACAAATATGCACCCCGCGGTACACTTGGGTGTTCCAAAGTGGACGCGTCGGCTTTGTTCATACTTTTCTCTTTCTTTTTTGGTTTTTTCCTTTCTTCCCATTTTTGTGTGGTTTTTCTTGTGCGATTTTCCACGGTTTTTACTTTCACCTTTTATGTTTTTTCAATTTTCATTTTGATGTGTTTATATTAATATTATTTTAAAAAGCATGAACAGTATGTTAGTATCAATGAACACTTTCTAAATTTTGTAAACATTTCTAAACTCCAGATACATATTTCATAAAATACCATCGACATTTCACACTAATTGAAGAGACTTTTGAACAAAATTGTTTTCTCAATATCGGTGAACATTTTCTAAATTAAAGTATAAAAATTTTGTGAATATATCAATTCCTATTTTTAAACCACCTTATCGGAATATTTTATTTAAATCCATCAAATGGAAAATTTAATAGCAAAATGTAATGCTAAATGGTGATGGACCATTGGTGCCAGGGTCCATGATTGACCGGTACTACGCGCAACGGGCGTGGAATAGGATGTCTCAGACTCTCAGTACAAGCTTAGCCTAGAATGAATCGAGTGACGTGCACCGACACATCTATAGATAGCCCACGAGCTAATTTTAGCTGGCCCACCGGCCTAGGAGAGGAGATACGCAAACTTTCAAAGTTTGCATAGAAAAAAAATTCAAAATGAGAGTAAGAAAAGTATGCATACCTACCTACCACAACGTGCACGACAGTTTAAGTGGGGATGATCATGCATTCTCATCATCACTAATTTATCACTACTACTATTATTGTCTAGCATCCGATCGCTAGGGAGGGAGGTTACAGCGATCGTTTCGCTCGATGGCTAGTCGATCCACCAGCGAACGTTTTCGTCACTCGAGAGCTCGCGATCGAGCGAACCAGTGGCCTCATTAGCTTCCCCCTTCGGCTACCAGGCATCCATGCCCAACTATAAAGTTAGATCTCAAACAATAAAAAATGGCATGCTGTATAAATTAGAGAACATTTTTTCATAGACCAAAAACAAAAAGTTCCATCTATTAAAATGCCATGATTGAAAAAATGTCATCTCTTAATAACAAAAATGTCACCTCTCAATAATTAAAAAGCCATCTCTTAAATAAAAATTGTCCTCTCTTAACATAAAAATGCCATCTTTTATAATAAAAAAATAAAAAAATGTCATCCCTTAATTAAAAATGCCATCTCTTGATAAACAAAAAATTCCATCTCTTAATAAAAAAAGGCATCTCTTAATTATAAAAAATGCCATCTCTTAATTATAAAAAATGCCATCTCTTAATATAAATTTGTCATCTTGTAATAATTAAAAGTGCTACCTCTTAAATTTATAAAACTGGTATGCTAATTTATAAAAAAATGTTTCAAATGCCATTTGACAAAAATTCGAAAAAATTATAAACTGACATGCAAATTATAGGAAGAAACTGCCATCATGGTTGACCAAGAAAGCAAAAAAATAGGGGGCCTGGTATTCGAACCAAGGATCCCATGTGCAAGGCCACGCCAATAGCCATCGGGGCCTACGAAGACACTTCATATATCTTGAATAAACTGAAGCTCCTATTTGATCTAAAGATTATGCACTTACAAGGAAGATCTCACAAAACAGTGTATGAATCATTTTTTTCAACATACAAAATATTTTTTTATGATAACCAGATAAAAATTTACATACAGATGCTTGAGGTTTGGTTCCATTAAGCTTGTGCACTATGATTGGAAAAGAAAATAAACTTATTTTTTGCAATAAATTATTAAGGCCCCTGTTTGATTGGAAGAATACTCACTTTTTTATCGGGAAAGAGTACGTACTTACAAGTAAAGATCTTGCCAAACAGTGCACTTCTACATAAATTTTTATGTCATTTTGGAATGAAAAAAAATAAAAAGATAGAATAAGAGTACAAGTGGCAAATCATATTGCCAACATGGATCGGCAGATAGTTAGTAAATACCTACCCCCCCACCCCCCGGTACTCTTGGGTGGTCCACGGTGGAGGCGTCGGCTTTCTTCATTCTTTTATTTTTCTTTTTTGGTTTTTGTCTTTCTTCCTGAATTTTTTGCAGTTTTGTTTGTGCGATTTTCCATGTGTTTCGTTTTTTCTTTTCCCTTCTATGTTCTGTTAATATTTTTTATCCGTCTTTAGATTATTATTATGATTAAAACATGAAAACTATTTTAGTATCAACACTTTCTATTTTTTTTGAACATTTCTAAAATACGCGTACATATTTCATAAAATACCATCGACATTTCCCACTAATTCATGAAACTTCTGGAAAAAGAATTTTTCCAATATCGGTGAACATTTTCTAAATACAAATATATAAATTATGTAAACATATGAATTCCTATTTTTAATCCACTTTAGCAGAGTGTTTTATTTAAATACATTAATTGGGAATTTTAAAAACGAAACGTGATAATAGATGATGTCGGCCCATTGGGGCTAAGGGTGCGCGATTGGCCGGTATTAGGTGCAGCAAGCGTGGCATAGGAGGTTTCAGGACAAGCTCAGCCCAGAATGAATCGAGTGATATTGCACCGACACATCTATAAATAGCCCACGACCTAGTTTTAGCAGGCCCACCGGCCTAAGAGGAGATACACAAACTTTGAAACTGAGAGTAAGCAAAGCATGCATACCTACCTACCATAATGTGCACGGCAGTTTAAGTGGGGATGATCATGCACGGTCATCATCACCAATTCATCACTACTACTATTATTGTCTATCTTGGGACCAAACCGAACTACCAGTAGTTAGCAACTAAGAAATGACAAAAGTGTAGTGGAGTATTTCCAAGTCATTCCAACACAAAAAAGAGAGTGACAACACACGGCACCAATCATGATCCACCTAGATTAATTAGCACACAAAAGCAATCACCAAGTTATGAAGGGGAGTAAGTATTTATTTTTTCTGGGGAATTAAGCAAAGTTCTTTTTTTTTTTGCTAGACAGTGACCTCATAAAAAAAACAAGAATCAAAATGGACCCAACCCAACCCATGCAAGTCGTCCATGTCCCCATGTGGTGGGTTTGGCCTTTGGGCCTACTCGATCATTATTCGCTCTCGCTGCCTGCTACCCCTTCCTAATTCACATCAACGTCATCCACAACAAGAACGGAAACCAATCTTCTCTCCCAAAAAATAAAATAAAAGCACAGAAATTTAACATTTATTGGTAATTAAATGTGGCCGTGTACTTAATGAGATGCAATATATGCGCTTAATTAGCATAGCATATATTATAATCCGGCCTGATTAACCAGGTTGATCACATGAGAAAATTGATGAGGAAGGAACAAGTGTAGGGTAGCTAGCACAATGTAGAGCTGGATGTCCCAACAACAATGTCATCCAAGAAAGCACATTATATTCGCCCCAAGATGAGCTAGCTAGCCAGCGTATTATACACAAAAGGCCAGGCCAGCAACAACAGCATCAGACCGCATATAACAAATACTATATAAATATATAATATATGATGAAATGAATCAGCAGCAATGTTGCATTGGCTAGGTCAAATCAGGAGACAAGCATAAAGACAATCATCTTCCTTTCTTTCATTCCTCCTAGGCCTGCATTGTATGTATTATATGTAGATTCTTTTCTCCCACACGGAGGAGTGAGTACAAATGGAGCTAGCAGTGACAATGTGCTAAATAATTAAATTAACAATGTCGATCTTGTCTCACACTGGAAAAGAGAGAGTGCTAATGTGGGAACAGTGAACAATGTACTACGCGACTTAGCAATGTAGAGATTACTGTTAATTAAGCGGTATTTTTTTTATAGAAAAAATCCATCAGAAAAACGATTCTAGGACGATCTCTAGAGTCATGTACCAAATGCTGGTATGGCCTATTGGTATGGTGAGAGGGGAGGAGAGAGAGACGACGAGGCAGAGAGGTTGAGATGGACATGTCGCTTACTCCTTCCATTCCATTCCATGGTGGTTGGCTTCTCTTTCTAGTTGGGCGGTGCTATCTTTTCTCATTTCCTTTTTTTTTCTTTCTTGATATGTGCGGAGTAGGAGTTCTTCCTTTTCGCGTGCTCTTCCTTCCCATCGCATCTCTCTTTCCTGGCGGTGCCGTTTCACCTTTTGATCATGGATGGATGGGCGGCATTGGTCACGAACCGAACGGCGCCCGGTGGGGCGTCCCCTTCCGCCGCCGACCCTGGGGCCGCGCGCCGTTCTTGCTGCCGCCGGCCTCGGTCTCGGCCTCGCTGCCGCCGCCGCCGCCGCCGCCGTCGACGACGGTCGCCCCGTGCCCGTGCCCGTGCCCGTGCCCATGCGTCTTGGTGTCCACCAACTGCATGCGTGAGCGTGACACGGAGGAGAAACGGATTAAACGTGACCGAACCAATTGAACGAACGGCATTGGCATTGTGCTGTGCCGAAAAGAATGATTGAAAGAAGGGAAATCATGCAATTTATCTTGGATAGAGCGAGCAACTCAAAAAAGAAGGGTAGGTGTACCTTGCATCCGAGGGAGCAGAAGCGGAACGGGTCGAGCAGCGCGCGGCCGCAGATCTCGCAGTTGTAGGGGGACGCGGCGGCCTTCCCCGCGGCGGCGCCGGCGCCGCGCGGCTGTGGCCGCTCGTTGAGGAAGAGGACCCTGGCGCTGTTGATGACGTAGGTCTGTACGCCGGCGATGTCGAGGACGTCCTCCACCTCCGTGACGCGCACCACGTCGTGGTAGGAGGACCGCCGTATCTGCTTTCCGAACCCAATGCCGGCCAAGAAACAGAGGAGGGATCATTCAAAACGCAACCTTTTTTTTCCCCAATCAATCAAAAAAGACAAGAGAAGTGAAGAGAAGGACTGGCATTGGCACCTGGATGACCCGGTGCGCCGCGTGGCGGTGGGAGCGGCAGTAGTAGCAGAATGCGGCGGGCGTGGCGCGGCAATCGATGCAGAACATGTTGCACTCGTTGCGCGGGGAGCCCGGGTGCGCGGCGCAGGCCAGGAAGAAGCGGGTGCCCAGGAGCGCCTCCAGCCAGCCGGGCACGCCGGAGCCCGAGCTGTCGTCCCCGGACGCGGGCGGCGCCACCCGCCGCATCATCATGCCCACGACCACGGCCACGACCAAGAGCGACCCGCCGCCGGGCAATGCCGCTGCGCTAATTAACAGGGGAGAGGGGAGAAGGGGGGGAAGGCCGGAAAGAGAAGCAGGAGTAGCGTTTGGTGGCTTCTCTCCCTCCCTCCCTGCTTGTTCGTTTCCTTGGGCGGCGTGTTAATTGGGGATTAAGATCCAGTGACTTGCTAGTCACCAGTCACCAGTGAAGTACGGGTGACTGCCCCCCTCCTCACACCGTCCGATCAAGAATGTATGGAAAGATCTGCGCAAACAGTGTCTGCGCTACAGTATTCGGTCTACAGAAAACACGTCTACAGTATTTTCGCTACAGGAACACGTCTACAATGCTTTCGCAACAGTGTTTGATCTGGTATGTCCATCCTTCATCCAAGGGCTGGTTTGCCGCCAGTTACGGCATGACTGGCCATAGGCCAGTCACTGGATCCCTGTCCGTTAATTGGCGTGCGTTGCCTTCTCCGCTCGCTCGCCCTCTGTTTCTCTCTCTCTTTCTTGGATGGATGGATGGTCACGTGCGGCGCGACTGCTTGATTGCTCCCTCTCTCCTCCCCTCCCCTCTCCCAGCACTAGCACTACTGGTATTAGCACTGTAGAAGAAGTAGTAGTGCTGTCTAAATATGCAATGTCGGCGAGGAGGTGAAGCTGAAAGTGAAACTGGTCCGTCAGAAAGAGAAAAGCAGAAATTTCCACGAATATCACACTCATCGATGTGGATTCTTCTGCCTATCCTTCCTTGCAGCAGCAGCAGCAACAGCAGGTCATGGTCGAGGGACAGGGAGGGCCGTGTGATCATGATTGGACACCGATCCCTATGCTACGCATCTTCTCCGCCTTCTCCCCTTGCGTCTTGGGCTCTTGGTAGTAGTACATATATATACAGAGAAAGAGGGTTTTCGAGTGACAATCTGACAGAACAAGATGCAGTTGGTGTTGTTGTTGGCATGGACCGCTTTGCTGCTGGCCAGCCCAGGCCAGACCAGGCCCAGGTATACAAAGTTGCTTTGATTTTGCCGTAAAGCGAGCTAGCAGTTCCATTCATTCGTTCAGTCTGCTAAGCAAAAGCCAAGATGATACATACAGTGCCCGGGTTAAAAGGAAACACAAAGAGTGGCTAGCTTTCAGCAGGATTTATCGGGCTTCTTTCTTTCCGGTAATCACATTCCACATGCTGCGTTGCTCATCCTTGACGGAAGCCTATGCTTCCAAGCAAGCAGAACCAGCTTGCTGATTTTGTCCACTCATGCCTGCCTTCCTTCCTTTCGCACTAGCTGTCTCTTCAACCACTTGCATGCTCTAATAAGAATTTTCTTTCCTTCATTTTCTTTCACCACTTGCAATACCGAGGCCGCGGGTTTCAAGCAAAAAAAAAAAAACTTTCTTCCTTCATCTACACGGGTTAACTAGTGTGCACTTTGATTCAGCATGTTTAATCACAAAGGTTATTTTAGGAGGTGTGTATAAAAATATGAATCACCCTAAGATATGAGGATCGTTTTTGGACCAATTGAATTCACGCCGGCCACTACTAGCTAGCTGCTGATGCTGCATCCATCGTCATAATGAATTGCACTCATGCATGCTGACTGTATCTCTATTTATATGTACACAGCACAATACAACACATAAGGACCACATCAATACGTGACACCGGCCGCCCGACTGCTAATACAAAGTGAAGCTGGCCCATCACCACATCTTTTCTCTTTAATTAACAGCACCCACAATCGGGCTGGGCAAATTCTATTGAAAAATTAGGCAATTTCAGAACATAAATCATGATTAAAATTATTACTAGCGTGCAACAGTCCAACATACTAGATGAACAGAATAACGTGTACAGCAGCATCTTACATGTAACAACAACCATAACTAATACATATATTGTTCATTTGTAGCCATAACTGCTGCAGGAAAAATGTTGTTAGCGACGACGTTGGTGAAGACCCGTCGAAACAGGCTACATTGGAGATGTTAGTACGCAATGCCGCCCGATTTGGATGGAAGACGGCTTATGCTGACGAACTTCCTAAAAACCTAATTCGTCCTCTTCGGGTGCCGGATCACAAAGCCGAAGGCTCCGGGAGACCTGCTCTTCTGTCCGCAGGTGCACAATGACGTTAGGGATGGAGTAGACTACAGTGACGGCGCAAGTTGCGAGACGAGGCAAAATCCTAGCTTGTTTTGATGTATCTTTGGTCGTGGCCCATAAGTCGTATATATAGGAGGACCAAGCCGGTATCGTGTCGCGATCACGATCTCAGACCGACTTGCCTTTCAAGTCGTAAACTTACCGAACAAGAAAACAATAACCTTGTCTGCCAAGACATCAAAAAATAAAACTGCAAAAGGAAATCACACCTGCAAATCCACATACCGGATTTCGACGGACAATTCACACGGATGTCGCACGCCCGTGCCCGGCCAGGCAAGGCGAGGCAAGCACGCGTGTGGTGTTCTCTTTCTCTCCTCAACTCATAACATGGTGGAGTGGGAAGAAACCACTATATAAAGAGGTCTCACACCTCCTCCACTTTTAGGGTGAGATTAAAGTTTAGAACCTTCACTTTTATTTTATACATGTGCTTTTGAGATTATTTTGTAGGAATGTTGGAAAAATACATGGGCGTGCGTGCCCTGACATACCCACGGACAATGTCGTCCGACCAGCCACATCCTCATATTCAAACGCTCATTTTCATGCAAAGACACATGTAGTGAATGGTATACACTCAATATATTGGTACAAAGTGGCTATAACACCCGAAAAATCAAGGCTTTTTGATTTTTATGTTAGTATCAACTTTGGACTCTCTCTTCAAATTTGCCTTATGAACTTCGTAATGAAAGATCACCTCACCCTAACATCACATTTGGGTCACAACACGGCCAAGACCAACTGAACTCCAATTCTTGTTTTTCTGGGATTTGAAACCCTAGCTTTGTTGTCACAAAGGAAATTTCACTTTCTTTTTGAGCTAGTCTAACCCCAATATTTGAAAAGACTCTCCAATCCATATGGATCATAGGAGTGCCACAATATTGCTATGCCCAATGCAATATTTCTCTTCTAGAAACTATTCAAGTTTCTACCACTTTGGGGAAATATAATCCGAAGAATACTTATGCACCTCAACAAATGATGAAATTAATTGAAGATGATCATTGTGCCTATAGTAGACTCTGGTAAAAAGTTTGGTTCAATTAGGGCAAGGGAAGGTCTTCCTTTAATTGCTAATGCCAATGTGACCTAGGTTGTTGTTCTTAAGGAACTACCATTTTGATAGCTCTAAAAATCCTCAAAGAATTTGTGCATCGCCTAGTAGTCACACATAACCAAATTTCACCCAAAAAAATTGTCATCATGTGTATTACTAGAGCAGACACCGCTTAACACTTGTACCTTCTTTGTAAATATTTAATTTTAATAAAAATACCATAGAACAATTGTTCTACGGTTCTCGGTTAAAAAAAACAAAACGAACAACAAAGTACTACGAAACAGAATGAAGCAGAAGGAAACACCGACACATAATTGGGTTTCAAGAGGCAGCCCACAACCACCTCATGTAGGCGCTATTGAGACAAGGCGTTGAGGACGCCAAAGAGAGAGCTCTTTTTTAGCAATGCAAAAGAGAGAGCTCCTAATTGGCGCTTGACGTGTCTATTTCTAAACCAACGCCCATGCAACCGCTTATGCGGGCCCACCCAAGAAATGCATGTTGGTGGCTCACGAGTGAACTATTCGATCGCACTTCCCCAAATAAAAAATGGTTGCTTGTTGGTCCTGTCTCGCTCCACCATCGTTCACCCCGCTCAGTCCATGGTTGACTTTGAAAAATAATATGGGTATGAAAAGAAACCTAGTTGACTTTGAAACACATGAATATGAAAAGAAAAGTTTGCAAATTTGAACAGTTCAAAATTTTGAAACTAATTCATCAATTTAAAGAAAAAATGCGACTTTGAAAAAAGTTCGCGGATTGGACGAACGTTCATGGGATTTGATAAAGTTCGGGGATTCTTACGGGTTAAAAAAATTGTGAAAAGTTTGCAAGTTTGAAAAAACTCACGGATTAAACAAAAGTTCATGGCAGTTGAAAAACGTTTGCGGATTCGAACAAACTTCATAGATTTGAAAAAAGTTCATGGATTGGAACAAAGTTCACGTGATTGAAAACACGTTAATGAATTTGCAAAAAGTTCGCGAGTTTGAAAAAAAAATCATGGATTTGAATAATGTTCATGGGATTTGAAAAAGGTTCACAGATGTAAAAAAGTCCATTAGTTTTAAAAAAGGCTCATGAATTTGAAAAAAGGTTTGTGAGTTTGAAAATTTTCACGTATTTTTCAAAATTTTCATGAATTTAAGAAAACATTCATGGATTTGAAAAAAGTTTGTGGATACAAAAAATGTTCATAAAATTGAAAAATTTCATGATTTTGATCGCTTAGCTTGTCCGACCAATTGATGGACGAGTCAACTGTTGATTGGTTGACTTTTTCATTATAAAGTTCACATGACTGAAAAAAGGTTCAAAATATTGAAAAAATCACAAAAAATGTAAAAGTGTTCATGAATTCAAGAGAAGTTCAGGAACTCAAAAAAGTTCACGAATTCATAAAAACGGTCACGAATTTGAAAAATGTACACAAAAATAAAAAAAAAGTCCATAGATTCAAAAAAATGTTCATGAATTCGAGAAACGTTCGTGAATTTCAAAAAGTTGACGAAATTGAAAAAAGTTTACTAATATGAAAAAAGATCGCAAATTTGAGAGTAAGTTGACGAATTTAAAAAATATATTAACAAAAAGTTCACAAAATTGAAAAACGGTTCACAAAACTAAAATGAGGTGGTAATAAAAAAGAATGGAAAACAAAACTAAAAACCGGTTATAGACAGAACCAGAGAACTAGGTAAAAAACCCGAAGGGAACCCGATGGTGTACGCGCATGTTGCAAACACCTGGGCGTGAAACGAGAAAGGAAAAAACCTGAAGGGTACGTTGATGAAAACACGAACTGGCAAAAGGTACATGGACCGGCCCACATGGGACGCGCGTGAGCGTAGGGGGGTGCGTTATTTAGGAGATGTTTTCCTGCGTGCACCGATTTTTTTCCTTTGCATATGTGGGGTGTGCGTTATTTAGGAAATGTTTTCCTGCCTGCACCGATTTTTTCCTTTGCATATGTGGCTTAGATGGACCTAGCTGATGTAATGGAGGTTGAAAACCATGTTCTGCGCATTGTTGGTTGCGTGCATATTGCCTTCCCTCCATCAAGGCTAGAAATTCTGCCATGTGTTTGATAGCCTGCGTGTGGGTGTTCTGATGCAAAGCATGTTGTTTGGTTACACACATTAGACTTGTTTTAGTAACCTAGTACCCTACGTGGCGAGGTTACCATCTAGCACCATAGCAAGTTCTCACTCCATGACGTATTATCACATCAAGCACATGAGTGAATCGGTACTAGAATCACGATGAACTCGACGACGATGATAAAGTTCTTCAGCCCACACATCCTACTTACTTGTCTTAAACCCTCCTTCAAAGCAGCAACATTGGTGTTCTGTTCTTCAAGCAGGAAATTGTGGTAGTCATCCTCTACCTGTTGTCTAGACTTAAACCCTCCTAGATAGGAGTTGTCTGGACAACCTTCGACTTGTTCATTGTATGTTGTGCATGAAACATATACTCCTGGACCCCTACCTTTGTAGACAACATACCACTTCACCTGCAGATTGACAAGAGAACAACAATTGAAGCAACAAAGCAAATGAACACAACATGTGGATGAGAAGCATGCATGATCACATAAGGCAGTACAAATTCATCCTAACTACTATGGTGTCATCCTACCAACACATCAAAAAGAGGGTGTCTTCCTACCACCACAAGTTCGCCATCAACATGAGGGGTTAGTATATACCACTTCATCGAAATATACATGCGAGCAACAAATTTTCAAGACCTAGCTACCACAAAATGTACATCGTCGTTGTCGATCATCATGCATGCCATCGCCAGTATCACTACCAGAAACAATAAAGTTGTGCTTGCCCAACCAGATCCTCGTCCAGAGCACCATATGGGCGTATGCCATGGCAACGAACCCAACACCCTCAGCCTTGTTGTCCAACAGGTGGCTAAAGAAACCATCGGAGCCTCCGGACTAAAGCCACCTTGCCCTATGACGGTGGTGTATAACTCAGGGTGGACATGGACCGACTTGCTCTCCCTATTGGCGGTTTCCACCTCCTTCACAGCATTGGTCATCCTACTAAACACAGTGTACTCCTCCTCCATCAAGCCAGCCCTCTTCCTCTTCATATTGAGCATAGGAACGTGCTCGGGAACATCAACGTTGATGGTATTTGACTCATGGTAGTCTGCCCACTCTGGCATAGGTGAACTGAGCGGCTGACTAGAACCCATGGCATGCTTACCTTTAGCCAACCCATAGAAGAAGATCTGTTGCATTTGCGTGTAGTTCTGGATGGGAATGTTGAGGAACTCGGCACCCTTGGGTGATCTTAACACAGGAAAAAAACGATGTTAGTTGTGATCGACACGAACAAGACGGTAAACTAGTGTATAAGCTTTATGTGATATAACCATGGTGTGGCCTTGATAGTGCTCAGACTCTTAACATGATCGTTGTGTGCCGCTAAGGTATGTCTTTGAGCTTGGTCACTCGGATCCATCTGGCTATCCACTTCATGAGGTGTTCGTAGACCTGGATCGAGGTCACCTCTTGGCCAAAGAAGTCAAAGATCTGCTTCAACATTGTCCAGTTGCACCTCCTTGAAGCCCTTGTCAATCCTCGCCCGACTAGATATGATCTCACACATCTTGTTAAGCATGAACATGGACAGAAAGGGCCACCATTTCATTGTTCTCCGCCTATCGAAGACCTTCTCCTTCCCAACCTTGATGGATGCCTTATGTGTTGCGGCATTAGGCATGGGCGTCACAAAAATGATGGTTGAACAGGCACCTCGAACACTTATGAATCTTGAGTCACCTCTTCGGGCTGGGAGTCCAATGGCCTGACTAAAGTCTTGGGTGCTCATGTCCAACAATGGTTCGGACCACTAGCATGACACAACACTGCACATTGACCATATATGTCCATGTGTGGATCTGGTATGATCAGCACTACCCAAATCCAGAGCACGGTTCATACCACATGCACAGAAGAGTGCTACCAATGAGTTTCAAGCATTAAACTCGACCACTACAGCTACATATCGACCATCCTAGCATCCTATTGTATTGCACATGCTTTGATTTACACGCCAGAACCACATCTACGATAGTGCCATCGGAGCCGGATTGAAAACATCATGAAATCGGACTACTAAAACCTACCGTCCTAGCAATCCATCACCACTATCTACCAGAACATCACATGGTCATGGTCACATATCGACAAACTGGAATGCTACCACTACTCATAGATCTATCCATAGCACATGCTCACATACCAAAGCTACAACGAGTTGGGAGGGGGGTGATAGAACTTATAGCCATCGGGTAGCAGGGAGTTGATGCAGAAGTCATTGGAGAAGGGGAGGATGACGAATCGCCGCCGTCATCTACTGCCAACCAGAGATGGTCCATCGCCTACCTGCTGGTCGTTGATGAAATTACCCGGGATGTAGAGCGCGCAGGG
>CBMN011745162.1:0-10912 GCA_000582825.1 Hordeum pubiflorum | reverse complement strand
AATCTATCTCTATTAGTCTTGAAGCCCAAGTTTTGTAATCTATATAAACAGCTCTTTGAGGCCTCAATCAACACAGTTATTATTCTCCAATTATCACTATTCCCACTTGACTGACAAACATTGTATCTGTATTATATCTCTTTGTTCACTGTTGGTTATGTTGTATTACTTCTGCATTTTTTTTCATATTTTACCAATGGATGTTTTTGAGGAACTGAGGTTCTCTAGCTTTCATATTCTGCTTTAGTTTTTGAATACTGAAAGTGCATGCGGCATGCCCAATTTTAATAAAGATTGGAATCGGTACTTCCTCCTTCCTTCTACAAAAAGGATGCTCTGTTTCCCATGCAATCAAAATTATCTCATGGGTGACTCATATAGATTTTTTTAACACAACATTTTCTTGTAATGACACAACTTTAGTTAGTAGGTCTCGCAAAGGTCACCAAGTATCAGTTATCCACCATTTAAATCTCCGGTTGTATGAATCTCTACATACGCCTCCGTGTTCTCCATCGTCGAGCGGACGTCTCCATGGTATGCGTTAATGGCCGGTGTGGCAATGACACCGGTCTGACGGGTGGTGCCGTGGCGGAGGGGCAGCTGTGCGGCTGTACAAGCTACATGGTGTGTTAACAGCCGGTGTAGCAGACACCAGTCTTATGGGTGGTGCCGGGGGCGGAGGGGCAGCTGCGCGGCTGTACAAGCTACAGCGGCAGACTGACATCTGACATTTGGCTGGCTGGGACAACCCGATTGTAGAGTAATGCCGCAAAAAAGATTAAGACGTTGCGAGGCACGAGGTGTGGGCATGGGCAGCAGGTAGACTGCCCCTCATGCGGAATTTAATTAGAGTTGAAAATTATGCAATCATGAATGCCATTGTTATTTGTTGAATTTAACACAGTTGCAGCTCTTTTGTCACCTCAACAATTGGTTTTTAAAGGTCCTTCAAATTACTGTTGCTGAAACTTACTCTGAAGATTAACCAACTATGTTCTCCTTGATCCTGTAAAAAATATTTTATTCATTTGAAATTATATGCAGTGTTTATGCAAGCCAATAATATGAGATACTAGAAAACAAATGAAGAAACTGATTACTTCCATTGTGTAAATTATATTTCTGCAATTAGCATATTTGGTTAAACCAACAACATAACCTACTTATTTGACCATTCTATTTATTTGGATACACATGGCTCTGTTTTAATTAATCCCCGGTTGATCCTATGATATGGCAGGTCCCCTTCAAGGCCACTTACTACATGAGGGAGATGTTGTTAATTGGACAGATTTGTCCTTCATTAGTCCGTGCTGAGCTCTTTCTCTATTTTTATCGAATTTTTCATTAGACCTTTTGAAGGATGATAATAATCTGTAAACATTGCATAATGGTCATGCTTCTCTTTGTATTCATACAAAATTCTGAGCTTATAGCTTAATTTACATCTGAATGACTTCGGCTTTAGTGTTTATATAGAGTGGTTCCATGAATTGATCAATATCGTCGTTCCAAAATGTTACCCACAGAATTTCCAAGCATAACCACGTACCAGAATTTAGTGCAATGTTATTTCTCTAAAAATCCAACCAATGGAATAATTGTAATACTTTATGTGTGTGTTAAAACACAATCCGTGGACAAGTATTTACAAGGTAGAAATAATTAAAACTAAATAGCTAAGAATACATCATGGAAAACGGTTTTAGGTCCTCTCTTCACAGGACCGCTAACTACAAGTATTTTTGAAGGCATGGGCAATTCAAATTTTCACACTATTTGCTCATTTGAAAATGCTTATAAGGTGTTGGAACAAACAACCACACTATCTTATGACATATAGCATAAAGGTGTGGTGCCGTGTTAAAATAGAAGACATGGACCTATGAAGGTTTTGAATCATGCTTAGGGCCTCTTTGATACTTAGGATTTTGAAAACGCAGGAATATGAAAAGTATAGGGTTGGAGTGGCATGTCCATTTAAACCCTATAGGATTAGCAAGGAGCGTTTGATGTCATTGAAAAAATAAAGGAATAGTAAAAAGAGGTTGGAGTGGATATTAGATTTCCTATGAAATGTAGTACAAAAGATTCCATAGAAAAAAAATCCTATGGGATCCAATCCTATGAATCAAAAGACCAATGTAGGAAAAATTCCTAAGGATCTCAATCCTCCAAAAACCCTATAGAATTGGGTCAGTGGAGTGTGTATTTTTTTCTCCCGTTGCAACGCACAGGCATTTTACTAGTAATAACAAACAAGAATTCTGAAGGCGGTGAGCATCTACAGAAACACTATTACTAAACTAGTCGATATTAAGCATCTTCAAGATGCAGATGCAGGATCGGAAAAAGAATTCATGCAATTCAGATTCAGAAAGCCATAGTACTCTGCAGGACAGAGGAATTCTGAAAGTATACACTATCAGGTAGTATCAGGTCGAACACGAAAACGAAGCACATGACGAATCCAACTCCACGGCATAATCTCCTACACAGATCTCCCAGGAAGCATACATCAATCTGTATAAGAGTTGGCGGAACTACTTCTACCTACGCATGATATCATCAATCCCCTATACAGCAGCATCACATCAAGAAATCAAACATACAGCAATGCCAACATCCTCGATCTTCTCTATCAAGACTCGGATCAGGGGAGGATCTTAGTGAACTATATTTTACGGGCATGTGGCTAGCCAACCATGGGCGCAGGCGGGGCAGTAGGAGGGAGCCTGGCGCTGGGCTTAAAGTAGATCAGCATCAGTGTGAGGTTGTCCACAGGATTTTTAATTTGGTTCAGAAGCTTGTCACAGATGCTAGCAACACTGTAGGACCCCTGTGTTGGCACAACATGTTGTTAGGTCTAGGCCACATCAAGTAACAACAGCAAAATTGAATGAGTAAGAACAGGCTTACGGAATACTGCCTCAAATAGCTAACAGCACTCTGACAAGACATGGCGTCCCTGGAAGGGGAGGGGGCAACAAAAGCGTCCAATAAGAATATAATAATATAAATGATCTATGAAACTATACAAAAAACAACTATACAGGTGATGAAGTAACTCGGACTGAGAAACTACCAGCAAATTGATCCTAGTGAATGGTGATCAGACCTGACAATTAGGTTTGTTTGAATGGCCGTATTATGCTGCAGGAACTGCATTCAGTGGCATGCCTAACTAAACCAGTTATGCTCATAGTCTAACACCACAGTAATGATTGTAAAATAAAGATCTGCCAATAAAATCGTTCTTCACCTTCTTCTTTTATTTTCTTCAGTTATGCGAGAAGCAAATCTAACTGTCATTTCAACATGATCCAGCTACACATAATTATATACAGAACATACAAATCAATGCAGAAAGTAATAGGGGGAAAACAGTGTATGTCACAATGGCAAGGCATAAAAAAAATGATAATGATGTTGCTAAAAAAATCAGTATGTCATAGTGCTAATTATACTGTGTGTTTTCACAATTAGGTACGTTTTCATTAGAAATCCATGGAGATACAACAATTAAAATGACTGACCAGAAGCTACTGCTGGCTATAAGAAGATACTTTGTATCATCAGTAATTGCCTCCTAGCAAAAGAGAGCATGTAATCATTAGAACACACCCATGGAATCAATCTTACACTTCATTGACACATCTAAAGTAGTTACAAACTTACAATGCGGATTGCAGGGGTACATGTGACAATCCGTTTTGCAGGAAGCAAACCTTCGTTCGACTTGAAATGAAAATCACCTAAAATGCAAGTGTCAAGTACAATAAAACCGATGCATAATATTGAACCAACTAAAAAGATATCAGACAAGGCTATACCTATAGATCTGGAGAAGGGGAATATCCCGTCAACAAGATAAGTGCCCCTTACTTTGACCACTGCTCCGCCCAAATCTCGAATTCTCGCACGCTCATTAGCATTATCTGGCGTGTGGTCAGTGGACAAGAGAATTGCCTTCACATAAATGCAAATAAGGAGTTTTAGGCACCCATTCAATGCATTACTTATGATAATGAGTTGGACAAACATTTGATAAGGAAATTGTCACTATACCTCCTGGCCCCTTGAGAGCACACAGCGAATGTTACCAACGTTTCCAACGATGATTTGGCGCCCTCTTATGACAACCACAGAAGCCGTGCTTCCTTCTAGGTACGGTGTTCCCTGAAAGAAAAGGTTTCCAAGCTAAATTATACCCAAAAGAAACTAAAATCCCAACATCTTATGGAAGAACGGGCTATCAGGAAACAAGTAGTGAGAGCCACTAGGAGAAAATGTCATATCCCTCCAACTCAGTAAACCAAACCTTAACACAGGGAGCAGTCTTGAAGATACCACCCATCAATTTCAGACCGACATGATGGGGATTAGCCAATGATCTCCAGTCATCATTTTCATGCATCTGCCTATCCATGCTGCAAAAAATAAAAGGAGCAATGTTCTGAAAAAAGAAGAAAAGTTATGTCGCCTGAGTGTTGAGTACATAATTAAGTTAAATAACCTAGAAAAGGCCCGCCCAATTGCGTCATTCAGATTGGTCAAGTAATCCTCATCGTGTACCAGCTCATTATGAAGTCTTTTCGCACAATACAATGCTACATTAGGTCCTGAAACAGAATTTAATAATGTAAAGCATGCGCGTGCAAGCATATGATCTGTATCTTCTAGAGAACTATTAATCCTATGAGATCGTAATCAAAGCATGATGTGATTTACTGCAGCTGAAAATTAAGATATAAACAGGGACAGTTTTCTTTTGATGCGAGAAAAACAGTAACTGTTCATAGCATATGCATGCAAGCATATGGTCTGTATCTTCTAGACAACTATGAATCTTATGAGATTTTAATCAAAGCATGAAGTAGTCAGTTATGCTACATATTGAAGGTTCTGGTATGCTGTAACAAGTTCAATAGTGAAATTCAAACCTCCATGGCCATCATAAACACCAAAGAATGATGTGGAACTCGAATCATCTAGATCAAGGATAGCTGCATGCTGAAAAGAGCAAGGGAGAAATTCAAAGTTAGGATTTCACCACAATAACTTCAAAAATGATCAAAGCTTGTGTAGAACTTCCAAGAATCATAAACAGTAGCGCAATACTCACAGCATTCTCAAGTTTTGAATTTGAACCTTTCCTTGATCCCACAGCATATTCGATCCTGCTATTCTCATGGCTCACAGATGGACCTTGACCCATGACCAAAACACTTCTTCTAAAAACAATTGTTCATTATAGTAATTAGAGATGGAGATATATTATATTCACAGGATACAACAATATGGGAAAGATAAATAAGCATTCCAGATGAGTGCAGCCGTATAATTATAAAGCCATGTAATCTACTAGTTCCGGTGAGCGCTTCTCCTGATGTGCAATCAACCGCGTTCCTGAAAACGAAACACCAACCCATTGCTGCTAGTGACGCCCCACAACCTGACTAGTAGATGTATTATTCTCTGAACCGCCTGAAACTAGTCCTCCTCACAAAAAACAGCTGGTTCACGGCCTGAAGAAAGGTGTCATAGAATAGAACCGGACACTCCTCACTGTCCATATACTATCGTAGCCACATGAGAGACGGGCACGCCCCCAGGCCAAGCTCGTTGCGTTGCTACAGTGGTAAGGTAAACAGGAGCAAACAGTTCGCTAGAGAAAACAAAGCATGACGCCGCTACGCCCCCAATTCTCCAAGCCACGCGCGCACAGCACACGAGAGTAGTGGAGCGAAAACCCCACCGAATCACGAAGCGGGCGTGCATGCGTGCGTGCGATCCGGACAACATCAGCATTCAGCAACGACGCAGGGACGATGAAACCCACTGGAATGGCCTTGAGGCCGAGGGTCGAGAGAGATTACGCAGCACTGGCATAGCGGGCGGGACGCCCACGCAAGGAAGCACCGATCCGGTGCTCTTCGCCAGCCGTCTTCTTCCTCGGTCGTCCATCGGCACCGCACCAGCAGCGAGGACGCGACGCATCTCGGATTCGACAACCAAGCGGAGATACGCGAGGCACCAACACAGCACAAAGCAGAAGAAGAAGGAAACGGATGCGGGAGGAGGGGAGAGGAGGAGGAGAAGGGAAGGGAGGAGGATCACCTGCTCACCTTCCTCCGCTCCGCCTCGGCGCCGCTCCGCCGCGCTGCTTGGGGCTCCGCCTCGGCGGTGCTCTGCTTGGGGAAGAAGGGAAGGGAAGGGGCGACTGGCGAGGCGAGGCGAGGAGGGAGAGCCGTTACGGGGTGCCGTGCCAATATACGGCTCGGCCCCACCCAGCTGGGCTGGCAGATCCGACGGCCCCGACGCGCGCCAGAGATCCAGGGGGCCGTCCGATGCGGCACGGGTGGGCCCACGTGCGAGACAGTGCCGCTGACCGGGTCAGCCCGCGGGCGTGACGTGGCATCCGCCCGACGCCGCGGCTCGCTGCCCGGGAGGGGAGGCGGCGGCCACCGCCGTTCGCCTTGCTCCACGTGAGAGGGTGCCGAGGGCGTCGGGACCCACACGCCGCCGCGCCGCCTCTGCTCCCACTCGAACCCGCGCTCGCCGTCGAGCCGCCCGATAGACGGAGCCCCCGACGCGCTGCTCCTCATCCTCAGCGCCCGGCGGCGGAGGCCGCGGAGGAGCCTCGGGATCCCCTGGCCTCCTCCCTCGTAGCACACCGCCACGGCCGCCGGAACCCCCTAGTGCGGAGTGCCGCTGCTTCCTCCACGGCCGCCGGAACCCCCTAGTGCGGAGTGCCGCTGCTTCCTCCATTTTTCCTTTTCCTTTCTTCTTTTTTCTTTAGGTTTTGCCATTTTCCTTGAACAAAACCCAACAGTGGAGAATTTTGGGGCCGTTTCAACACACAAAGAATATGAACTAAAGCAGATTTTCACGATGGCCCGGCCCAAAACGCAGCATCCAGACCGGGCTCTATTTCGGCGCGAGTAACTCGGCCCGAGCAGAGTATTATTTCCCAAAAAACAATACAATCCTAGGAATGAATTACTCTCTCCGTCAAGAAATTCTTATCGAACAAATGGATAAAAACGGATGTATTTAAAACTAAAATGTGTCTAGATATATTTATTTCTCTGACAACTTTTTTTCTGGACGGAGGGGGTATTTGATATTTTAAAATCAAAAACATGCATTTTAAGGACTCGGGTGATTAAATGTTGGGCCCAACCTCGGCCTTTTCATGTCATGCGTCACAAAGCCAGCATCGGGCTATGCCTGTGTTTACCTATTCTGCCTGGTCTAACTTGTCGAATTGGCCATGAGCAGCACGATGGTAATGGGGAAGCTCATAGACTAGCTAGAATGGTGACCACACTTGGAGTGGCGGCGTCATGTTTGGTTTTTTGAACCCCTGAACAACTTTGTATCCCGTTATTTGCTTGAACATTGAAATAAAGCAGTGATGTTCATTTAGACAAACATATTCTACATGCCTAAAAACACTATTCTATGTACCCCGATCAAGTTAGAAGCTACGTCGTTCCACGGGCACTCGATCGTCACCTCTTACCAATCTGTGGTGCTCGCATGAGTTCATCATCCTATTAAGTGACCTGAGCAGCAGCATACCTATTTGCATATATAATAGCAACCACCATGTACCTCAGGTGCCCTCTCACATCCGCTAGCCATGTCGCGCTGCCTAGGGACACGAGGGAAAATCTAGATCGAGCCCGACCACACTCTCCCTTGTATCCCACCACCGGAGAGGTGACCGACGGGAGCTCCTATCCGACACGTTTTAGTCTCGAACACGCAGGGACCCCGCGTCTGGGCCGGCCCAATAGTGGGTGCTGTAGCGAGCGCGCCTGTTTGTTGTACAGTAGCGCAGCGTTGTTAGAAAAAGGAAGTGCGCAAAATCCAGGTTAGGATTCAAACTCTGGATATATATCTTATGTACGAGAGCGGCTAACCAGTCAAGTTAACAAACACTCGTGTGAAAAGGGAAGCGTGACGGTATAAGAACTAAATCAAAAGCAGAATCCGAACAGGTTTTTGAATTTCTTTGAACTTTATTTGGAAATTATGATAATTCATTAGAGAACTTGAACAATTTTTCAAATTTTCAAAATATAAAATACAAACGTGAACATTTTTTCACAGTAAGAATTTTGAAATTCCTGAACATTTGATGAAAACATGAACGTTTATTGAATTTTGAGAACACAAATTTGATAATGGGAACAACTTTTGAAAAGTGCAAACATTTTTTGAAATTCCAGACATTTTTTAAAAACTCAAACACTTCTCGAATTTTGAGAACAAAATTTGATAATGGGAACTCTTTTTGAATTGTTGAACTTTTTCCAAAATTCTCGAACATTTTTTGGAACACACAAACACTGTTGAATTCCTGAGACAGTTTCTAATATTCTGAACAGTTTTTATAATTGTGAAGAAAGAACATTTTTCGAAATTCCAGGACATTTTTTCAAAATATCAACATCATTTTTAAGAAGGGACAATTTTTAATATTCTGAACAATTTTGTAAACATATTTTTCGCATTATGAGCAAAAAATTTTAAACGGGAACAATTTTTTATATCATGAACATATTTTGAATTTTTAAAAGAAATTTCGAAATGGTGAAAAATTGTGAAAATCCCAACAAAATTGAAACAAGAAAAAAATTTGAATACATGACCAACAACTCGAAAATAAGAATATTTTTCGAATTTGTCATCAAGTTTTCAATACAAGAACAAAAACATTCCAAACAAATTCCGAAAAACTGAACATTTCTTGAAATTCCTGAACAAATATTAAGGATGGAAACAATTTTTAAATTTATGGTCAGTTTTTGAAAAAACACACAACATTTCACAAAACTTGAATTTTTTTTATAAGCATGAACATTTTTTAAGTTTCCAAACAATTTCCAAAACATGAACTCTTTAAAAAAAGAAAATAAACTTGAAACATAAAAAAGAAACGAAAAAGGAAAAAATTGAAACAGAAAAGGAAAAGAAAGAAGAAAATTAAACAGAAAAGGGAAAAAGGAAAAACCAAAAACAAGAAAGAAACAGGAAAATCTGTTTAGAGAACCTTCTAGAACGATCCCAAAATCAGAAAAACCGAAAGGAAAACTGTACAAGGTTCCCAAAACCGGAAAACACTGCAAAACGTTAATGGGCCCAGCCCAGGTCATTGCTCGATAGTCATGTATGTGCGAAAGACGGACACTTTGACGCAGCAAGCGGCAAATAGGGAACTTCATGACCACAGCCACGGGAGATCTTAGTCAGCGTTGAAGGCACCCGTTAACGATTCGGCGCCTGCAGCGTTGCTGGCATGGGTCAGCCCACTAGCACGCTCTTGAGCTTTTTTTGTGTTTTTTTTTTGATCCAGTAGGAAGAAACCGCTCAGGTTTTCTCTTTGTTACGAAAATAAAAATAAAAATAAAAAAAGGTTTACAAGTTTAAAGAATAAGGGTCATCTATTTGAAAAAAAAAATTCATATTTTAAAAAGGGGTCATCAATTTTCAAAAAAAAGTTCATCAATTTGTAAAAAAGTCTATTGATATTGAAAATAAAGTTCATCCAATTTGGAAAAAGTTCATTAAATTTTCAAAAAGTTCGTTAAATTCAAACAAGTTCATGTATTTTGGCAAAAAAATCATTGAACTGAAAAAAAAGTTCATCAAATTTGAAAAAACTTCATCCATTTTCAAAAAGATGTTCATTAATTTTCAAAAAGTTCTTCGGTATTAAAAAAAGTTCAGAAAATTTCCAAGAAAAGTTAGTCAACTGACGCCTAGATGGGCCGACCCATTTATGAACGCTGCAGGCGGCAGTTAACAAAATGCACGTTACCGCCAAATAGGAAATGACGATAGCTGACACCTATTTCGGGGAATGGTGGCGGCTAGGGTCTTTCGGCCCAATTGTAGTTTTAGAGCAGCAGTTATTTGGGCCCGGTTATACTTTCAAATCTGACTTTAGGGTCCCATGTTTCACGGATCTGTTTATTATTTATCATTTTCTCGAGTCATGTGAGCTTTTTGCTGCTCTTTCCGTTATATAATGTAGTGCATATAGAATTTGTGAGAAGTCAAACATCAACGACTTTGACCAATTATCTGGAGAAGGACAATTGTATATAGAATGCCAACATATATCATTAGACTCATATTCATACATAGTTTCATATTTTAGATAGAGGTAATTCCATCGGTGGTGCTTGAACTTGCTATTGTTCAGTTTAGTGCGTGAACTTGAAAAATATGCCGAACTGATTTTAAAACTTGTTTGTCTCGTGCAAATACAGTGCTAAACACAAATGTAGACATATAATATGCTGACATGGCACCATTTTTGACTGATGTAGCATGGGGTCCGCTTGTAATAATGAAATATGATTATATGATACTACATGGATCTATGACTAGTGGGTTCACCTTGTCAGTCCATAAGGAAAGCTGAAATTAAAAATCATGGTTGTCGTGACAAGACACGAACCAGCAACCCATTGCTTTCCGATTGCACGTGCTAACCACTACAAGGAAGGAGCTTCGACGGAAACAAGGCCCCTCTTAACTTATGTATGTACTAGCAAATATGTTCATGCGTTGTAATGGAGATAATTGACGTGTCCACTTCCCATTAAAACGGCCCAACAACATTCGAGTTGTGCTCGGCCAAGGTAGAGAGGCGCACACTGAGTTCTAGCAGAAATTCATATCAATAATACATTAAGAAGCATGCATACAATACTTCTCGTACTTTTTTTTACTGGTAAAAAAATCAAAAAGGGTTTTTGGTACGATCTTTGTACGACTAATCTGATCTTAAAGAGCATAACTTTAAAAAAAATCATACCAAACATTACTTGTAAGTTGAAACAATATTTAAAATTTGCATCAAGGCATGAGAAAATTTTCAATAAAAGGA
>CBMN011745148.1:0-10566 GCA_000582825.1 Hordeum pubiflorum | reverse complement strand
GTCCTACAAAACTCTGCACTTTGAGGCCCAACATAGTCTACAAGACTAAAGTTGCATAGTAGACATCACCAGACCACGGACGATTTAAAGAGCCGTTCTAGAAACGTGTTTTCTGGAACCGGATCGCGCTTTGCACCCATTCTTGCAAGGGTATCGACGACCTGATTGCTATCTCGTGAGATATGATAGAATTCCAGTCCTTCGAAGCAGGTCGATATAGCCAGGACAACATTCCGGTATGTTGTCATCTTTGGGTTTTTTGCATTAAATTCGCCGTTTACGTGTGATATGGCGAGGTTGGAGTCACCTCGGACTTCCAAGTGCTGGACTCCCATAGATGCGGTTATCCGTAGTCCGTGTAGCAATGCTTCATATTCGCCTGCGTTATTCGAATCTGTGTACATAATTTGTAGGACGTGTCGTATGTTATCACTAGTGGGCGAGGTGAGAACTACCCCGACTTGCAGTCTAGCCAACATTTTAGAGCCGTTGAAGTATATCATCCAATGGGATTATGTATTGTACTCTCTATGGAGTTCGGCTTCTGTCCACTCGACAACGAAATTGGCTAACACCTGAGATTTAATAGCTCAGCGCGGGCGAAAGATGATTTCAAAAGGGAGGAGCTCTATAGCCACTTATCAATGCAGCCAGTCATGTCACTGTTGTTGATGATGTCGCCTAGTAGGACTTCAGATTCACCGCTGATAGAACAATCTTGAAAGTAATGTCGCGGCTTTCGAGATGCCATAAAGACTGCGTAGGCGATCTTATGGTAGGGTACCCAGTTTTACACGGGGTCAATACCTCCGAGACATAGTACATTGGTTTGGTACCTAAAACTTGTGACCTTTGGCGTCGCGTGCGACCACTAGGACCGCGTTGACGACCTGATTTGTTGACAATATGTATAACAACATTGGCTCGCCTAGTCCAGGTGTCGTAAGGATTGGGTTGGTAGCGAGGAGCGTCTTGATTTCCTCTAGAGCGTCTCCTGCCCCGCTAGTCCATTTGAAATTATTGGTCCGATTCAGGAGTTTAGGGGTTGTTTGCTTGCTACCCTGAGAAAAAATTGTCTGGCCAGAAGCAAGCCAGGCACTAGCCTAATCCTTGTTTGGTTCGCACCCTGAGCCCTTTCTCCACTATCCTGACCTGAGCACATAGGCATGCGATTAGCCTGAATCAGGCAAGCAAAATAGGAGGCCTGAGTCAGGCACGCACATGCAAACATAGTTCAGTACTTTAATAGTTCATGCATGTACTCTGCATGCTAGTAGAAGTTAATGAGTGATGTTATTTTTTATTCTCTCGGGCTCAGGCATGAACCAAACAACATATCATCATGTTTTCCTAGCCAGGCAAAAGTTGTAGAAATCTCAGGCTACTGTCAGGTGCATATTTTTCTTAGGCACGACGCTCAGGTCGCCAACCAAACAACCCCTTATATAATGGCAAGGCCTTCTCCCCTAGCTGAGATATAAATCGACCGAGGACGGCCACACATCCAGCCAGCTTTTGGACGTGCTTGAGTTTGGTGGGTATTGCTAACGGGGCTAGAGCTCAGATTGTTGGCCTCGATTCCTCTTTGGGAAACAATGAACCCGAGCAGTTTTCCTGCCGGCACCCATGAGACGCACTTCTCCAGGTTGAGATTAATGTGATAGACCCGGAGACTGGTGAATATATCACCGAGGTCCTTTACTAGTTGTTGGACGTCCTTGATTTTGACAACCACGTCGTCTATGTAAGCTTCGGCTATTTTGCCGATGTGATCCTTCAAGCATGTCGGATCCTACGCTGATATGTAGCACCGACACTTTTTAGCCCAAATGGCATTGTGTTGAAGCAGAATGGCCCATAGGGCGTGATGAATGTGGTTGCTTCCTGATCCGATTCTTTCATCTTGATCTGATGACACCCCGAGTATGCGTCCAGGAAACACAGGGAATTGTGTCCTGTTGTGGCGTCAATGATCTGGTCTATGCGTGGTAGCGAGAAAGGGTCCTTGGGGCAGGCTTTGTTGACGTCTTTAAAATCAATGTAGAGTTGCCAATATTTATCCTTCTTTGGTACCATCACGAGATTAACCATCCATTCGGGGTGTTTGATATCTTAGATGAATCCGACATCCAATAGTTTGGCGAGTTCTTCTCCCATGGCCTGTCGCTTAGGTTTGGAGAACCTCCGTAGTGCTTGCTTGACCGGTTTAAATCTTTTAAACATTCAAGATATGCTCGGCCAAGTTAGTTGGGATTCCTTGCATGTCCGAAGGGTGCCACGCGAAGATGTCCCGGTTTTCCCCAAGGAAATTCCAGAGGGCTTCGTCAATCTCTAGATCAAGTTTGCATCGATGGACACTGTTTTATTGGGATCCATCGGGTGTACTTGGAACGTTATGATTTCGTCCGCTGGTTTGAACGAGGTTGACTTGTATCGCTTGTCCAGGATTATGCCATCCCCGTCGACTGAACCCCAAAGTGTTGTTAACTCTTTGGTTGCGAAGGCCTCGACAGATCATTCTAGAGTGAGGGAGGCCGTTTTGTTTTCGGACCTAAGTGTCATGTCCAGATTACTTGCAATGGTGATTATACCGTGAGGACCTGGCATCTTGAGCTTCATATAACCATAATGGGGTACGACGTGGAACTTTAAGAATGTGTCCCGTCCGCGGAGGGCATGATAGCCATTTCAGAACGGTACAACATGGAAGGTCAACTCCTTGAAACGATAGTTCTTGGGAGTGTCGAAGACCACATCGAGGGTGATTTCTCTCCTGCATCGCGCTTCTTTGCCGGGGATGATTCCTTGAAATGTGGTGGAGCTTTGCCGGATGCGAGTTGTATCCAACTGCATTTTTTCGAGCATGCCTCGTAGATGAGGTTTAGGCTGCTGCCACCATCCATCAGTACTTTATGTAGCCAGCATCCGTCTACTATTGGGTCGAGGACGAGGGCGGCTGGGCATCCACTGAGGTCAACCATTGGTTGATCATTTTGTTCAAACGTGATCGACGTTTCTAACCACCCGGTTGAGGATGTCTGTACCTTCGCGGGGCCAAACTCTTGTAGCACCCGCTTTCTTTGGTTGCCCGATCTATACATTTGATACATCATCATGACCTCGGCCTCATCCGAGCTATTTGTCAGGTGGCTAACAACACGATCGCCGGTGAGGAGGGGTTCGCCATACTTGGCTACCTGCTTCATGACCCAACAAGCTCGAAGGTTATGGTTTGGGTTGGGGTTGAGCAGCGTTGAATGGATATGACATGACATATCCAGCAGTCTGTCAAGGGTGATCCGTGACCCCATCTTCTTCTTCTTTGGCTATGGGGTGACCAGCACACGACCCAAGGTGGTAGCAACGCATGAGATCATCATCACCACTCTGTGCTCACTGGAGCTGTCATCTTCAGCAGCAGGCTAATCAACATCTGAGTCCCACTAGCAATGCTTAGAAGTCCACACCTCCTCATCTGTGATCCTGTCCTCAGACCCGCTCGCAACATCCATCCCAAGGTGCCTCATCATAGACTTGTCACAACTCCTAGCCTTCTTCTCTGCCACGTGTGATGTGTACTGACCATGAGTCCGCATGCAAAATAGCTTCTTCATCTTCTCCTTCAGCTTCTTAGCCCAAGATGGCTCCGCACCGGATGGCGCATACCTGGGGTCAGCACCGCCCTCATCCTCATCCTCATCCTCAGGGACCTCCATCTCAGGAGTAGCATCGGCACTCCACTTGTCTTTCAGTCACAGCTGCGCAACCTCATGAGTAGTCAAATCACCACAGTCAAGCAATTCTATTGGAAGGGTAGATGCCGAGGTCTTTTCAATAAGATGCATCAAAAAGGGAGCATAGATGGGACACTTGCGCTCCATCACGCACGACTGAAGCTCGGACCACATGACATGGGACACATCCAAAACTTCTACCTCTTGTGAGTCCTTCTCCTTTTGACAAAAGACCAGCATGTTTACAAGGTAAGAGTGCACCTGATCCAAGTTCCCAGCATGAGGAAAGGGAGTGTGCCTAAAAATACGATGCATGATGTCGAGGAACGGGTATAACACATAGGTCGTGTTGCCAATGGTGGAAGAAACCTTTGTCGTAGAATAGGGCCAAAGAGCAGACTTGTGTGTGGCGGCGGTGTCCTTGTGAGGGCAAAATCCAATTGGGTTATGGAGCCCCTGATCTTTATAGCCCAACAAAGCCATGAACTCCTTCCATGTAGCAGTCAGTTTCCTTCCATTAGTCATCCATGTAAGGGTCCTCTCCACATCAGTCCCAAGATGGATTGTGGCATAGAACATGACCACCACTTTGCATCAAAATCCTTGTTGGATGTCATGAGCTTGGTAATACCCAGCTTGTCATAGAATGCAAGGGCTTCACCAAAATAGTCAGGATCCTTCTGCAAATGATCTAAGTCAATGGACTTGACATGAGGTACAAATAAGTTCTTCTTCGTTTTGAGCACATCATATAGATAGAGACTTGCTGCTTGGTCCAGAAGGGACGGTGCACAAGGGATGGTTCTTGCACATTGTTAGACGGGCTGCGACGACGAGCAATACAGAAATCATGCCAGACATACCACTTACAGACTGGGCATCCTTCTTTGATTTGCTGGACACTCTCTTGGTATTCTTCTCAGGTTGGGCACTGGTGTTGGCATTGTCATCCTCTGTGGTGCGGAAACGCTTAGAGATAGTTGCACGACTGGGATTCATGCGAGGCTCCTGATGACCAGAGCCGCTACCACCACCTGGAACGCACAACACAGAGCGGGGGGGAAGCAAGTGTAAAAAAATTACATAAGCCAATGGAGAAGAAAGAAAGAAGAATTGAAGTGGAATCGGAAGAAATGTGGAGTTGACAACACAAGAGGTAGTACCGCTTCTTCCCAGCGGTAGTATCGCTTGGGAGGAGCGGTAGTACCACTCGAGGCGGAAGTTGCTAGGGCAACCATGACCTGTGGCAAGATCCGGTACTACCGGTGGTGCAAAATCCAAATATATTCCAATAAAACTTCAAGTCTACTATACTAGCAGTCTTCCACGTCCTATTCATGCCTCAATTTGACTAAAAATCAACAAATGCATCTCATAAGCCCAAAAGCCTAGATCCAAAATATTGAACCATAGGAGAGGAAAACGGAGGCAATACCGGCATCCATGCCAAGAGGAGAGGGTGGGGATCGACTCCACCGGTTGGAATCGTGGAAGAATGGCCGAAATCAGTGGTCCGACGACGGCTGTCGGAGCAAGGAGTTTGCCTGGAGAGAGAAGACATGAGGGGAGAGTGAGATGAATGGGTATGGCGGAGTGGGAACTCCCCCTACCCATCTCAGAACCCCCTCCACGAACTCACAAGCGGTAGTACCACTCGGATGAGCGGTAGTACCGCCTCGATACTACAATGCGACAGGAGGCCGAGTAGTACCGATCCAGCGGTAGTACCACGGGTAGCGGTGGTAGTACCGCCCCAGACATAGTGATAGTACCGCCTAGATGACCAACCTTGCCATACTAGTAACGAAAGGAGGCTTATGCAATATAAAGAGTTTGTAGGTGAGAGAAGGCTTGGGTTGGAGACACAAAACCATCAAACGGGAAGAGACGCTCCAAGTTCAAAAGAGACAAATAAAAGGATAGTAAACTTGGAGTGACTCAAATCACAAATAAAGCTCTTAAGTAGCAAATACCTCACTAGGAGGGGCGGTGGCCGAAGCCACCTATGTTTGAGTCAATTCGTATGGCACCGTGAAGATTTTAACCTTGGGCCCATTGTCAGTGTCAAAATAGGTAGATCTCGGATAGGGGGGCCTGAGCTGTGAGATCGGACAGATGGTAACAGGACACGAAGAACACGAGGCATTTACCCAGGTTTGGTCCCTCTTGATGGAGGTAAAACCCTACGTCCTACTCTTGTTGTGTTGATATTGTAGGGATTATAGAGTTGATCTAACTCAAGATCATGGATTTGTGGACTAAACCCTAGGGGTTATGATGTTGTATATGGATATGCTCTACAGGCTAAACCCCATGGATTATATAGGCACCGGTGGTATCTAAGGTTACATGAATGTCGATTGCCATCTATACATTACACGCCAAACGAAATCTTCCTCTCTTGGAGCGCACATCAAGTCTTCGGCTGAATCCAGGATGCACACGCCTCGTCTCAAAGCCTCTGAAGTCCCACTCCTTGATGGCCCCCCAGCCTGGCCCATTAAGTAGCCCACCTTGGCTGGGACCCCCTAGTCCAGGACTCCCTCAGTAGCCCTCAAACTAGTCTTCGACGCTGATCATAAGAATATTCATGGAACAATCTTTGGATATGTGACTTAGGATAATCGTGTCTTCGGCTCGGCAGACAAGTTCAAAAATTTCCAAGTAATTTGCTTGGCCTTTTAATTCATCCGAGGTGTTCATGGCAAACCAATCTGGCAGCAAGGCTCTGACAACCTTTACCAAATTGTCATTTTAATGACATCATGCGCATTGGTCATAACTTACTCAAGCCGCAGCTCGAGGCGACTCTTGGTATGTCGTATCAAAACAGAGATCGTGCCCCACATTTTAGGGGATATCATCGATCGAGTATCACACCCCATGCGTCCACAATGGCTCGATTCATACGAAACATGGCGATTTCACTGGCGCAGTTAAGGGGATTGTTCACCTTTGTACCAGCCAATAAAGGTTTAGGGCAGTTAATCCGTTCCCCTCATGCCTCCTTCTTTCTCCCACATCGAGAACTTCTCCCGCTTCCAGCGACCGTGAATCCTCCCTGCTTGAGCTCTTCCACCAAAATTGTAGATGTAGAGTCGAAGGGGCAGTGGTGACCTTCAAAGGTAGACCTTGCCACCATCGACGAGCTCTGGGCAACATGGTACATTCCCACGGTGTCGCATGTACGGCGTCGGAGCCCAACCAGCGCGTCCTCACACCCCGAGCTGGGGAGCAGGTCATCTTAATTTCACACCTCGTTAGAGGCTTGCACTTCCCCCTGGATCCTTTCATGCGGGGTGTTCTTTTCTTCTACGGGATTGATTTCTACAATCTTCCCCCCAACTCCATCCTCCACTTTGCTGCCTTCATCATGGTATGCGAGGCCTTTTTGAGGATTCCACCACACTTCGACTTGTGGTTAAACACCTTCCTATAAGCCGAATGGTAGCGGTGGCCATGGCGGAAGCGGCGAGCTCGCCCAATCCGACGGGGCGGTGATCAGCAAACGCCAAAATGCGATATGGCTGAAAGGTACCTAAGTGGAGATGGTCAAAATGTGGTAGGAGGAGTGGTTTTACATCACCGAGCCCGCGTCGAGAACTTGGCCGCACCTCCGCCCTTCATAGGGCTTCCTCCAAGAAAGTTGAACTCTTGGCAGTCGAAGAGGGCGGAGTGGGGTAACCCCCAAGAGATCTCCATCCTCCAGTCGATGGTTAACAAGCTTGGAACTAATGCCAAGCTAGTGAACATCATCGACGTGATGCTGCACTATGGCATCCTGCCACTCCAACTTCGGGCCAACCCGATGTAGCTCTATAAGCCCGAGGACCCACGGACGATCTACCATTTCTTCTGCGCCAACCTAGACAATATGTGGACGCCTCTCTTCAAGCCGAAGGTGACCGAGTACCCCGAGAAAGGGCTTGACATCGGCTATTTCAAGATGCGCGCTCCGAAGCAGCCAAGCCTTCCGTCCACTAACCCTCTTCATCCGAAGACGACTCTTCATTAATGCGATATTTCTCTCCTTATGCAGACATGGCTGGATCAGGAAACAGACATAGACTGCCCCGCCCCACTACCCGAAGATGTCATGTCCCCTGTGCTCCAGGCACTTCTGGCCCCTATGCCCTCAAAGGGCCTGGGCAAGGCCAAAAATGAGCTGGGGAGGAAAAGGAAGAAGACCGGCGGTCTTCAAATCAAGGGGTCCTCGGATTCCAAATCCGAAGACCTCAGGTCCAGCTCCTCGAAAGGAGGAGGCGAAGAAGAGGAGGAGGAGAGCGAGGATAACTCCTCCCCTCCAAAGAAGAGGGCGGAGTCCGAGGACACCATCAGGGCGGAGACCCGCGGGGGTCGAATATGCCTAACGCGGGCATCCGTTGCTGCGTCCCAAAGGGATCAATCTCTCCTCCTCGGAGAGTGAGGAATCCGAGGCTGGCAGGAGCAAGCCGCCGCCGAAGGGGTACTCCCCTTTAGCCTTGTTTCATACATTCTCTCCACTTTCCTCTCAGTTCTCTAATACTCCCCTTTCAACCTCTACAGGACCCAAGCGTCCGTACCTAGTGACGAGGAATCAAGCGGGCTTCCTCTAGGCAGCTCGTCCGGTGGGCCTCGCCCCTCTCCTACCGCACATGAGGTGCCAGGGGAAGCAACCTCATCGGCTCCGCCCATGCCCAACACAGGGGAAAGCATTGGCGAGCCGATGGCTACAGTGGGGACTTCGGCTATCGAGGGCCTGATGACAAAGGTTCCTTCTTGTACAGAAGGAACGAAACTGGGAGAGCCAGCATCCTTGGCGCCCGAGGCCACCGAGCCACCTCAGCCGTCTACCCTAGTGGTCCTCTCTCTGCTAATGGAGGTAACTAAGGTGGTATGTTCACCTCCACCTTCCAGAGGGAAGGTGTCCAAGGGGTGGGCGGAAGAGGTGGAAGCAACTATGGAGGGCCCTTCCATCCGCATCGAGCACCGCACGATAATGGGTGGGGTGCTACAAAGCTACCGGTCAACGGAGGCTGGCATGAAGGAGGTATTTCGAGGACTGTTTCAAGGTTTGAGGTAAGTCGTGCTTCTGTTGTTTCCTTAATAACACAACAAGCGTATAGAATTGCTAGGAGTTAGAATACAACGAATGGTTGTCATCAGAAAAAATAATTGGTCAGAGGACCATAAGTGTCTAACCACGACAGCCCCCAAGCCCTGAGTGAGATCTGAGGATCTTACTCAGGGGTCTTGATAATAAATAAAGCGCAAATAGCAGTAGCCCCCAAGACCTTCATCGGGTACAATTTTTCGATGAAGGGATCGATGTCATCCGAGGAGGACTAACTTCTGCCAGTTTTGTTTTTGGCTTCAGGTTGTAGCTTCCACCTCCCATGAGTTGGAAGAGGTCAACCATAAGCTCAAGTTGTCCGAGAAGGACATGGAGCTTATGAAAAAGAAAATGGAGGAAGCACCAGGTAAATATGAGTTGGCATGTATACTTCTGCATTTGATCTAGAATAGTCTCTAAGGCACTTGTGGATGAATCTTCCATCTTCCTCCATGGCATTGGAAAAACTCCAAGCCAAACTATAAACAACGTGGCAAGACGGCAAGCAGCATAAGGCTGCGGCAGGTCAGGCCAATATGGAGTTGGCCATGGTGAAGGAGACCGCAGATAAGCATATTGCCCGGGTCCAAGAGCAGGAAACGGTCCTAGCGAGGGTCTATGGTGAGCACGACATCCTACGCGAGGAGAAGAAAAACTTCTCCACTAAGCTCGCCAAGGTGAACTTGGAGTGCAAGGAGGCCAAGGCCTAGGCCCGGGCGGATCGTGAAGTGCTCCGTGAAGTGAGCCAGATCGCCGCCGGTAAGCCCTATCTTCTGCAATGTCTTTTTGGCGATAGCCGTTTTGCCAATCTTATGCAAAACTAGAATTCCTCATAGGCCTTCAAGGACCTTCCCTTCAGTGTTGAGGACGCTTGTGCTCATTATGCCGACCGCACTAATGAGCCATCCGAGAAGATATTCTAGTGTCAGTTTCAGGCACCAGAGCATCCGCCTTAGCTTTACAATCAAATGAAGCAGCTGGCAGAGTTATTCCAGGCAGCGAGTCTTGCTATGAAGGACCTCTGCATCCATCTGTGGCTGGCACAGCCAATACCCAGTAGCTTCTCCGGCTTGCTGAGCTGGTTGCGTGAGGCCGGCCCCCAGGTCCTCAACTGGATGAGGTCAACTTGTCTCGAGGGCGCCCAACGGGCATATGCGTTAGTGATGGTGCATTATCCGAAGATCGACCCGCTGGAGATTTCCTCCGGGTCTCCCTTGGGGAAGAAACGAAAGCTCAACGATTACCTAACCGAGGTTATGGAGGGCACTAAGAAGACCGAGCTGCAATGCTCCAAGTCTGAGCTATATTTTTAGTAGGCCCCTCGGTATGTCGAGGGTAATGTTTGTAAAGATAAGTGTTTGGATTTTAAGAAGTTTTTTTTGGTTGTATCCGATGTGTTTTATATCCACCTCTTGTGCGACTATTTATTTTATATGAAAGTTTCCGGTCGTCGGCTTCTATCCCCTTGTAGATACCACAAGGGGTGTTCTTCTAGCACACACGAATCCTTAAGCCGATGTCTTGAAACAGTACTGGTTATTTGTGTGCTGATATGAACAAGGCAATCAGACCATAATGGCTTTATCTCTTTCACTTAGTCATAGGAGTTCTAAGTTATGGGAAGTTGAACTAGCCCCCGGTGTCGGTGTCAAAACCGGCGGATCTCGGGTAGGGGGTTCGAACTGTGGATCTTGGGTCGATGGGTAACATGGGAGAAGGGGAACGGTTTTACCCAGGTTC
>CBMN011745130.1:0-11391 GCA_000582825.1 Hordeum pubiflorum | reverse complement strand
TGGAGAAATGTGCTCTTACAAAGGTTAAGGTTGCCGACGGCACCACACGTCATGCCCATCCTACTTAATAGGGTCTTTTCGGTCAAGCGCCTCAAATGCATTCACTTCCAACATATGTTGGACAAGGACGCCGGCAAACTTCCTCCGTGGCTGGGAAGGCATGTCGCCAGTGCAGGTCACGTGGTTCTCGTCAAGGCGGTTCTCACGACCATAGCAATTTACCATCTCACGCCTCTTGACATCCCTGCGGAGATCCTTCACACAATTGAGAGCCTTCGGCGTGCTTACCTTTGGGCGAGCACTGGCAAAGTTTCGGGAGGAAAATGCAAGATCAACTGGAATCGAGTCTGTATGCCTAAACAATTTGGCGGATTGGGTGTGCTCAACTTGGATAAATTCGCTAAGGCGCTCCGCCTCCGAAGGCTATGGTTCAAGTGGGTGGACAAAAGCAAGCCATGGCTAGGCATGGGGTCCCCATGCTCCGAGGACGACCGCATTTTTTTGGCTGCTGCCACAACGGCCACTATGGGGAACGGGCGCACGTCACCATGGTTGCATGGTTTGTGGTCTCGTGACATCGCTCGAGTCTCTTTGCCATCTCCCGCCAAAGGAACTCCTTCGTCTAGCAGGCCCTTAACAACAACAATTGGATCTCCCTCATTGACATCTCCAACGGCCTATCACTTGCACATGTGCAACAATTTTCTGACCTCTAGGAGAATATTTCCATGATTGCTCTGAACGATGACATAGAAGACTCCATCATCTGGAAATTCACCAAGGACGGTGTGTACTCGGCATCCTCGGCCTACAGAGCACAATTTGAGGGACTTACTTCGTTTGATCTCGTCAACTCTGTGTGGAGGTTCTAGGCGCCCCTCGATGCAAATTCTTCGCTTGGCTAGTCCTTCAAAATAGGATTTGGACATCGGATCATCTAATACGTCACGGTTGGCCAAACTGTGGCCTCTGCCCTCTTTGCAAGCAATGTCAGGAGTTGGCTTCCCACCTCCTTTTCCAATGCTGCTACACCACCCGCGTTTGGAACCACATTCTTCCGTGGCTTGGCATGCATCACGTTTCTATGGCGGCTTGGCATGCACGGGCATCTGTAAGAGATTGGTGGAATGACAACCTTCAGATCCGTCTTGGCACACCTAAGGCGCTCGCCTTGCTGATGATGTTCATCTCATGGGAGATATGGAGGGAGCGTAATGCAAGGGTCTTCCAAAACACGGCCATTCCTTCCATGGTTCTTTTTTTTTTTGAAACAAGGCAAAAGATTTGCCATTTCATTAAATAAGAGGGAACGTTTGTGACAGTGCCCGGTCAAGGGCAAGAAAGGAAAAAGGAAAAAGTCGTTACTCTCGTGGCATTACAGCACCCAAATGCTTAGCACCCGCTAAGACCCACAAGCTAATCTCCTCTTTGATGTTACGCACAATCACCATGGTGGGGGTCACGTCGTTGCGAAAGACCCTCGCATTACGCTCCTTCCAGAGCTCCCAAGAAATCAGCATCAACATGGAGGACATGGCCTTCCTCGAGTAGCCTCTAGCTTGGGTCACGCCAATCCACCACTCGCTGACTGAACCCATCGTGGTCCAGTCCTGGGGGTTGACATCCGGAAGGCCAAGCCAGGCCACGATGTCACTCCAAACTCTCACCGAGAAGCGATAGTGGCAGAGAAGATGGGTCGAGGTCTCCTGGGTTTGTTTACAAAGGGGGCAGAGGCCACAATTGGCCATCCTCAGATGTCAAGCCTATCAGCAGTCCAAACCCTGTTATGGAACACCAGCCACGCGAAGAGTTTGCATTTTGGTGGCACCCAAACTTTCCAGACAGCAGCATACATAGGCGAAATGATGTGTCCCTCAAATTGTGCTTTATAGGCCGAGGACGTGAAGAACACACCATCCGAAGTGAACTTCCATGAGATCTTGTCGGGAACGTCCGGGGCTAGCTGGATGTGGCTAAGCAATTCCCAAAGGTAGACAAACTGCTGGATGTGCTCAATGAAGAGACCTTGTTGGATGTTTGTATGACTCACCCAAGAGTTGTTTTGCAAGGCTGTTTGGACTAGGGAATTTTTCTTTGTAGAGCAGTCAAAGATCTTGGGCGCAATACCTTTGGGTCGCAGCCCATTCAGCCATGATGACTCCCAAAACTGAGTTGTCACCCCGTTGCCAATGGAGACGATCGTGGCAACAGCAAAAAGGTCTCTGTCCCGCTTGTTGCATGGTGACCCAAGCCCGAGCCAGGCCTTAAGCGGATCAGACCATGCAAACCAAAGCCATCGAAGTCGGAGAGCCGACGCAAACTTGTCCAGGTTGAGAATGCCCATGCCCCCGAGAGATTTGGGTTTACAAACTTGTTCCCAATTAACTTTGCACTTGCGTCCCGACACCTTGTCACAACTAGCCCAAAGATAAGCACGACGAAGATTGTCAATATAATCCAGGAGATCCGTCGGAATCTCAAGCGATGTCATATGGTAGATGGCGATAGCAGTGAGAACCGCCATGACAAGAACTCCACGTCCGGACGAGGCAACATGCTTTCCGAGCCAAGGGGCAAGTTTCCCAGCAGCTTTGTCTTTGAGGGGTTGAAAGTGGATGGCCTTAAGGCGTGTGACTGAAAGTGGGAGACCAAGATATTTCAAATGGAAGGTTGGTCTGGTAGCAGGAAAAGCCTGGAGGATGTCATCAAGGTCCAATCCCCCACAACGGATTGGTGCCATGCTGCTCTTTTGACAATTGGTGACAAGCCTGGTGACCTTGCCGAAGGAGTGAAGGGTGGAGGCTAAAAACTGAATGTCATCCTTCTTGGGGGCAACAAAAATCGCCGCATCGTCCGCGTAGAGGGAGGCCTGTGTAGCGGGGGATCATCTCCCAATTGGGTGCAACTTTCCTTGCGACGTGGCCTTGGCAAGGATGTGGTGCAGCGGGTCGACGGCTAGAACGAATAGCAACGGCGAAAGGGGGTCCCGTGTCCCAGCCCCTTGCCATGCTTGATCGGGTCTCCAGCCAGCCCATTAAGCAGCACCCTAGAAGTGGCCGAAGAGAGTAGGGTCCAAACCCACGCTCGAAAGCGAGCAGGGAAGCCGTTATGCTGGAGCATGTCCATGAGGAAGTCCCATCTGACCGAGTCAAACGCCTTTTTGATATCAAGCTTGAAGAGCAATGTAGGCGTCTTGTTGCGGTGTAGGCGTCTAGCAAGGTTCCGCACATAGAGGAAATTATCGTGGATACTCCTTTTCTTGATGAAAGCGTTCTGTTTAGTGGAGATGAGGTTGTTCATGTGAGGGGCGAGGCGGGTCGCCAACATTTTGGCAATAATCTTAGCAATGGCATGAATGAGGCTGATTGGTCTATAATCAGAAACGTCCTCAGCGCCGTCCTTCTTCGGGATGAGAGCAATATTTGTAGAATTTAACTAGTGGAATCCGGTCGCATGCAAAGTCTCAAAACGGTTGACAACCACCATGATGTCCGGCTTGACGATATCCCAACAGGCCTTAAAGAAAGCGCCGGTAAACCCATCCGGACCCGGAGCCTTGTCTCCCGGGAGTGCAAAAACTGCAGCCTTAACTTCGGCCTCTCAGAAGGCAGCCCCCAGATCGGAGAGGTCACACTCTAGCGCAGGTATGCAGGCCCAATTAAAGTCCCTTTGCCTTGGGGAGGGCTTCTTCATTACAAAGGAGAAGTGTCTCTGAATGATATCCTTCTTTGTGGTCGTGGTTGGTGACCCACCCCGGACCATGCTTGAGACGCTGGATACAAAAAATTCTCCTTCGATGGTTGATACGGAGATGGGTTTTTTTGTGTTTGCATCGCCCTCTTTGAGATTTGTAATCCGGGAGCATTGTTTTTTCCTAGCTCTCTCCAGGGTTGCGAGACCGAGCACCTTCCGCTTTAGTCTCTTACTGAGGTCCCGCTCATCCGTTGCGAGCATCCGGTTTTCTTGCGCCATATCCAGACGGAGGATAACCTCCAAAGCCATATGAAGTTGGACCTTAGAGTTAGAAAATATGGATTTACTCCAAGCGCGCAGCCGCTGACTAGTCTTCTTGAGCTTGTGAAACAACAGTTGACAAGGATCAGAGTGGTTGCAAGCTTCATCCCAAGCCTTCTGCACAACAGGCATGAAGCCTGGCATCTTTGTCCAAAAAATTTCAAAACGGAAAGGCTTTGGGCGGACAAGGCCCTCATCGTTGGCAAGGAGCAAAGGGCAATGGCCGGAGAGAGGCGAGGAAAGAGCATGCAGAATATGGTTTGCAAAGGTAATATCCTAGTCCTCATTACAAAAAAACGAGTCCAATTTGCTCATAGTTGGGTCGGACCTTTCATTGCTCCAAGTGAGTTTGCGGTTTTGAAGGTGGACCTCCTTGAGTTCACAAGAATTAAGCGAGCTCGAAATCGAGTGATGCGGCTGGAATCCGCGTTTGGCTTATTTTTATCTCGAGCTCGGTGGATCTGGTTAAAATCTCCATTAACAAGCCACATCACCCCAGCTGCCGGCTTCTCGTCAACAATCTCCTTGAAGAATGCATCTTTTAGATTTGGTCGCTTCGGGTCCATAGACTGTAGTGATCTTGAAGGTGAGGCTGGAGGAAATCAGCGTCACCATGGCACAGAGCGTAAAGCAGCCAAAATGAACATTGTCCACCTTGACAGCCTGATCATCCCAGAGCAAGAGAATGCCTCCACGAGTGCCCGAGGCCGGACGTTGAGCGAACTGTTGGAGTCTTGGGCCACTAATGAAGGAAGCAGTGAAGGAGTCGACCACCTCCAGTTTGGTTTCTTGCAAGCAAACCAGATGGCAAGGGGTGGAGGTGATCGTTTCACGAACAGTTGAACGGCGATCAGGGCAATTGAGTCCGCGAACGTTCCAGTTCAGAACAGATAGTTGCAGGCATTGTGCTAACATCTAACATCAAAACAGGAGGTGTCGTTGTGGGTGATGGCGGGTGCGAAGCACATGAGTGTTGTAATGCCACGAGAGTAGACCTTTATTTTGCCGCTTTGCGGCTCTTGTTTGAAACATCCTTCTTAATCAATGAAATGGTAAATCTTTTGCCTTGTTTTGAAAAAAACTTAATAGGGTCTTGATTTCTTGCGCCACATGTCCATTGGCTGAAAGCCGTCGCCTGATCTGTAGATTTATGCGGAATATTAGTTGTACTGTGGTATCTATCGGCAAAGCGAGATGTTGTCACGCTTACCTCAAGATGAACTAGTACAGTACTGTATTATTTTCTTTTGGGAATACCTCCACAAACTGAGAAACAATTATTCCCGTCTACCTGGCACCGCCACCGTTGAAGGAAACGTGAGGTCAACTACCGCGTGAGCCTCCTGTGCCATGCGAACCCAAAGTTTATCCGCGCGTGCTCTACCGGGGCCGCGTGCGCGACAGACGCATCGATGTGGTTCATGCAGCGCCGCGCGTGGCGCGGAAGAACAGGAGGAGCGGCGCACGTAGCCTGGCCAGCACAGAGTTGAGTTGATCGCCCGGGCAGGGCAGGCATTTGGCAAAGCCTCGCCGCCTGCGTAGGGACGACGCGGCGAGCTCGCTAGATAGAACAGCTCGGTGGGCTGCACATATGTCAGCCTCAAGTTATCTCGTCGGACGGTCCGTCCCATATTCTATTTCAGCATCGCAGGCGGCGGCGAGCAGGTTTGATGCAATCAAACTGGGTCCGTCCAGCGGTGGTCAGAAATGGATACGTATTGCCGCTCTGCCTCACTTGCGCTGGAAGTGAATTAGCTGCTCGTGAAACGGGTCTGAAAACCATGCAGTTGTGCCAGCTGATCCATGTTCGTATCGTCTGCACTTCATGGTTTGATGATCTATCTAAACCTGCGTTCAGATTTGCTTCGTGTGGAGAAATCAGTCGCACAACCAGAGGAAGAAAACTGTTGCTGTTGTATCTAGCCTGTAATCACGCCTTGGTGATGAACATCCCCCCTGACCAAACCAGCGAGGTGATCGAATCATTCGTAGCTTAGCTTATTAGTTCACGGCAGATAGAAAAAGAAAAATACCAAACTTATCATCGTTTTTATACTACAGCTATGATATGAGTTCGCACCTGCTGCGGGACACTCGTGGTAGTGAGTTGGCATTGTTGGTAGGTGCTCCACCCCGAATCCTCCATTACCTGTCACACTTGTCTCCTCGACAAGTGTCGAGAGCACAGCGTTCCCCCTCTTCCTTGGGGTATATTTTTTCGCGTGGGGAACCTGAAAAGTGCCGGCGTTTTGTTCTTGTTCTTGGTGGAGGAGCACGACACGTCGCGGCGTCGTAATGGACGGCGTTATGTTTGCGTTGCCTCAAAATTTGTAGAATTTTTGTGCCCTTTTCATAGAAAGCAGTGGACAGAGAGTACTCCTACCCCAGAATTTATTTATTTTTGTTGGCAAAAGACACCGCGGGGTACTGACGCCATGTAGAATAGTACCATAGAGTAGCGAGCATACCCCTATACTACTAACAAAACACCATGGTAGGGACATTAATTAATACGACTATTAGTTGATCGGTGAGACGACGAGGGGCTGCGGGTGCGTAGGCCCTGAGCTCAGTTGACCTTTCGGGCCGGGGCTATGATGCCTTGGCATTCTTACTTTTCTATTGGCAGTACAACTGTTTGACTTTTTTTGTAGTGCCAGGAATGAAATTACTAACAGGACGGAGGTCAACCCTGCATTGCTCCTCACTTATTCATGTGTACTGTTGCATTGGAGCATCATTAGATTTTCCTTTCCAGAAAGATGATCATTACGATTGTGAATCCGTGTAAACGCTTTGGGGTCACATAATGCAGACAGAGCTGAGAGGAGTGCACGTATGTTACTAGTGCCAAGAGTACAAGTTTTGTTTTGTTTTGAGAATGCCAGGAGTACAAGTTTGATCAACAAGTTTTTTTTTTCTTGAGGGAAAGTTTGATCAACAAGCTTAATACTGGCTCGGTGGACTGTGCAGATGTTTGGAGCCAGTTGGTCGAAATCACTTCCACCTGTATTTGTTTGGTGCCGCCAAAGCAACGCTTGGTAGCTGAGTTTTTGTATTTCTTTAGAAATTAGAAATGAGATGGGAGGCAGAGCTGGCCACGACGACACCGAGTTTTTCCAGTCCTGTTCACCTACAATTTTGCTGGGTAGTGATAGCACGGCACCTGTCGAGGTAATAACATGCCACTTGGCAACCATGGTCTCTCGTCATGCCACGCGAACACTCTGAACGGCTTCTAGTTCGCCCAATCCCCACTTACCAAAACCCAGAAGCTATCATCAGAAGCAGCAACTGAAACGTTCTGGATCTTTCCGGATTCAGAAAGCCACCGATGCACGTGATATGTCTTGCCAAAATGTTCTAGACCTCTCTAGAATCCTTGAGCCTCATCACCGCGTCCCGAAGTATACGTGAAAGCAACAACAGGGAGCATGCAGCGGCAACCAAGTCAGGGGAGGCCCGAGAAGCGTGGACTCTTCCGTTGCACGAGTCGGCAGCATATCTCAATTCCCAGACCCAAATGCCATTCCCCCGTGGATTCCATAGGATGCTCCCGCATCTTCCACAGGAGTAGTAGATAGAGTAGTCCTTATCCCGGTGGTGTGGCCCAATCATATGCCGCCCGTCTGCACAGCGCGCTCCCGAGCGTTGCAGAATCTTGGAGACGATGATAGGCGCCGGCCGAGGCGAGCTGCATACATACTTGGCGGCCGACTGAGCCCGGGCTCCATCGTCCACGCCGCGCCCCCGGTCGACACGTATGTACGGGACGGCCGGGCAAATCACCCAAGGACGGCAGCCGTGCTCCTACTGATCGCATCGCATGTGGTAACAGTGCGGCGTGATGGAACCGATGATACATGGCCTGCGTCAGCCGGCGCCGGCCCCATGCATGACCTCACGCACGCACCGACGCGCCACCGAGCCGCATGGCGATGCGCCGCTCGCGAGAAGGCGGTGCAGGTCTCGCCCGGGGAGGTGGCTCGGGCGGCTGGGTCCCCGGGGCGGCGGGCGCAGGCGGCGTATATCCGTCCCATTTTCTTCCCCGACCCCTATCGCGAATTAAAGGGGCGGGTCAGCCAGGGTACGGCCTCCGCCTTTTCTTTTCCCCCTTTGCCTGAGCGGACGCCCGCGCCGCCGTCGCTGGCTTTCCCACTCGGGAGGCTTTCTTCTTGCCACTCCGCGCGATGCATTGATTAATCAAATGGAGTGGAGGCGGACGCACGGGATGGCGTGTGCTGACGCTGGCGCCCCCGTGTCGACCCGGGGGCTGGAAAGGCCTCCGCCCGTTTCGTGGCCGAGAGGCCGAGACGGTCCGGCCGTGTCGACATGGGGATGGAATGGAAGATGGAATTCTTTGGCATGGAATGGAATAAACCGCACGCTTCGTCGGATGTCTGGTTTATCTTCTCTGCACAAGGAAACTGTCATTTTGTGGGCTTTCTTTCCCTACTTGGCGTGCTGTCACAGGCAAAGCAATGCTGTTCTTCACTGCGTGTTTTTTTTTTGAACACTTCTTCACTGCGTGGTTAACTTATCTACTGTGGTAGGAAGGTTTTTGTTGTGAGTTCCAGTGTCAACAAGACACGCACGGGTAGAAATTTTCACTACGTACAGAAGTATCGTAACGGGTCCTCCAGAACAGAATAGCAGGGACGGAGGAGATACTGTCAGAACGCACGGCAAATTTTGTGGAAAACCAAACTTTTCTATTGCAACGATGCGATTATTACAGGGTATACGTGATGATGAAAGTACATCTCTGTGTGAACTCGAACACACTTCGATCTGGCGGTCCACTAAAGGATCAGCGGCTAGGATGGTATCGTCACCGAAAGGCTCATCCTCTGCATCCGGTTCATCACGCGAAAGGGTGCCGACGACAGCTATGCCTTCCGCTGGCACCGCCGGGGACCCGAGCACTTTGCTTGGCGCCTCGCTCGCCACATCAGCCGGCTCCTTGATTGCTGCTGGCGAATCGCAAGCTTCACCGAGCACATCGATCCAGCCTTCGTCGGAATCCCAGTCCGGCAACGCCGAGGCGGAGCACGCCAACGACTTGATCCTCTCGGACGGGCTCTCTGAAACTTCATCCTCCTCTTCCTCCTCCGTCTCCGATTCCCAAAATGCGGCGTCGAGCGTGCTCTTGGGAGACACCCACCTGGCCTTGGCCTCTCCTGCCTGCTGCAATGCCACGAACGGGTGCTCCAGGAGCTGCGCCGCCGTGCACCGGTCGCGCGCGTTCCTCGCGAAGCACATGGCGAGGAAGCTCTTGGCCTCCGCTGACAGCCACGCGGGCACCTCCGGCGCGGCGTCCGCGTACCCAATCCGGTGGACGGCGGCAAGGACGTTGTCCATCTCGCTCCAGGGCGCGCGCCCGGTGGCCATCTCGACGATCGTGCAGCCGAGAGCCCACACGTCGGCGGCCGGGCCCTGCTCCTCCCCTCGTGCCACCTCGGGGGCCATGAACGCCGGCGTGCCTCCGATCGGCCCCGCCGAGCCGAGGGCCCTGGCGCACCCGAAATCGGCGATCTTGGCGCGTCCGTCGGCGCCGATCACTATGTTCCTCGACTTGACGTCGCCGTGCACGAGCGACTTCCCGTGAACGTACGCCAGCCCGCGCAGGACGTCCGCCGCGTACGCCCGGATGGCGTGCTCCTCCAGGCGGCCCCCATTCCTCTCGACCTCGTCGGCGAGGGACCCGCCGGGGGCGAACTCGAGGAAGAGATGGTACGAGCCGTCTCGCCCGCCGCCGCCGATGCAGCCCACGACGTGCGGCGAGCAGAGCCCGGAGAGTATCCCCTGCTCCCGGCTCAGCTGCGCCGCGTCCGCCGCGCGCACGGACTTGACCGCGAACAGCTCCCCGGACGCCGCGTCTGCCGCCAGCGACACCACGGCGCCCGACGCGCCGCAGCCGAGCGTCCGCAGCCGCGTCCAGTGCCCGCTCACGGCGATCGCCATTCTTGCTTGTCCGTCTGTGTGTGGTTGCTCTGGAATGCGGCGATCTTCTTCTTGTTGGTTCTTTTTGTTTGGTGTGCGTTGGCTCTGGGTGGCCTGTGGTTGCGCGCGTTTATATATCCATGGAACGGAAGCGGGTTGGGTTAGGAGGGGAAGGGGAAGGGGAAGACGACTTGGAGCTAATTGGGTGGGGATTAGATTAGGGGGCCGATCGGGGAAGGTGTTTGGTGTGTGTCAATGCTCAACTTGGCGAGGCAGAAAGCGTGGCTTGTGCGTCCGAGCCACGCGCGGCAAAAAAAAATCTCGTGCGCGTGTGGGTGGGAACGCGCGGCTCGCCTGTGCGGTCAATCAACCGACGGGCGCCCGCGCCTGACTCTCGCTCGCTCGCTCGCTGCACATGCCGCCGTCAAATGCATTCATCTCCTCTGCTCGCCAGTCGCCACCAACGGCACTTGGCGCATGGATCCCACTGTCGCTGTTGTTATTTTTGCCCACCGAGCGCATGGATCGATCTCCTCGTTTTGTTTTTGTGGCTGGTGGCGCAGCGATACAATATGCCCTCTCCAGAAAACTGAGAACGAGGAACACGGGATATGCTAGGATCGGAGAACCGCCAGTGTGATCCTACTCCGCATTTCTATAACGGGGACGTACTGCTCGTGATTTCCGTGTGATTATATGGGATTCACGAGCATCAGTAGAGAGCAAAAAAAGAGCCAAAATAGATGCAGGTACTACTACATGTGAAGCACGAGTGTGTTACGTAGCACATTAGGGTCTGTCCGGTCAGGTCAGGTCGATGCGACGGTCTCCTCTAACCTAATTAATCCGCGGCTGGCGCCGGTTGAGGTTGTTAATTCCGGGTCAGTTGATCGGCTGTGCCCAATTAAACCAGCGGTGCCGTGCCGTGCCGCCGCACCGGTCAAGATTGGACGTGCAACGCCCCTAGTGGCTGCTGCTTCTCGGTCAGAGACGATCGGATCAACTGCCGAGAAAGCTGAATGCCGCGACACCGGTGGCTGGTGATTCGGCTCGCATGGAAGGGAAGGGAAGAACTCCATTCTCATCTCTGTGTACGTATAATAATAATAGTCGTGTAAGCGTGTCAGAAGGCGGAGGTCAACGCGTGCGCCCAAAAGGGGCTTTGGATTTGGGTGCATGCTTTGACATTGTGGCCTGTGAGTCTGCGACAGAGTAATGACATGTCATCGGAGTAAGGGCAGGTTGCTCCACCAAACCCACCCTCGAACTTGACCTCCACGGTCACAATGCTATGCACTCAGCAACACCAATATCCTAAGTAAATTAAAGGAAGACTGCGATGAGGATTCAAAGATAAGACCGGGGCTCAGAACAGAGGTCTCAACAATGTGACCCGTTCCTCCAAGAGTTCAGCGCCGGTCCTGGAATTTTCAG
>CBMN011745129.1:0-10293 GCA_000582825.1 Hordeum pubiflorum | reverse complement strand
TTGGGAAGTCTTATAGATAATAGGTTCCAAATAAAATATTTGGTATAAAATATTCACCCTAATTTGTGGACTTGTAGTTCAAATCTCAACTCAGCAGTTTTTTAAAACCTAAATTAAATAAATGTTTTTTGGCCAAAATTATATTTTATAAAAATACTTTTATGTCTTATACGCATGGCATGATCATTGGGCAAGGATTTGGATGAAGGAAATGAATTTTGAGAGTAGGAGAATTTTTGTGAATTAAAACACAAACAAGCGCATTATATACCTCCTACAGATTAATAAACCTTAGGTCATTCACTTGAGGGAAATTTGTTGTCCTACAAAACTCTGCGCTTGGAGACCCAACAAAGTCTACAACAATGAAATTGTGTAGTAGACATCAGGTATGAGTTGACCCAGATGGTTAAAGACTAGTATCCAAACATGTTAGTTGAGTCATATTCAAGTTCAACCATCATGTTCTTTATGCCCAAAGGATCATGTGATTGTTGGTAGTCATGTTGTCACTTGATCATGAAAAACACCACATGAATGAACGACTTCCTTATTGATGCCATGTTAGACTTCCTTATTGATGCCATGTTAGAGGTTGAAGTCGGCTTCAAACAAACCTTTGCTCTTTAGGTCCTTTGCAAGGGGTTGCTCACGCTATCCTTGGACAAAAGACCGATCTTAATGTCCATGACCCATGTAAGGTAGTTGTGGCCATTAAGGACAAGCGACTCAAAATTCTTTAGCCATCAGTTATTTACATGGGTAAAAGAAGATATAGATGATGTTGTGATAAACTTGTGCAAAATTAGTGGATGTTCAAGAAGTTCGTTTGCACTCGTTAGTGTGAACTTCAATAGTGGATTTAGTAGCATCAGAGTATAATGCGATGACATCGGTACATACTCACACTTTGAATGTATGCAAGAGCACTTTGGCAATTAAAACGCCAAAAAATATGTAGGCTTAAAAAGCAAAGGTAGACAATCTGATCTACACTATATCCTGCGATCCCAAAAACATCTAAACCCTGAATTGCTTGGCGGCCGAGCAGGCACCGCCATGTGGTCAGAGGTCGTGGTCGTTGGCCACGACTGGGGAAGCTACCGCTAGTCTTGTGCGCTTGCGTGGAGGGCTTCACGATGCATCAGCCGGAGGCCGATGGCCTTGGGTGCGCCAGTCGCTGCACCTATTTTTGATGAGACCGTCATCAACCATGGAAGACTGCGTCCTCAAATTGCATGGCCGGGACGCCATGGGCTGGTTATGGCCACCGAACAAAGTGCAGAACTTTAAACATGCCTGCATGTAGCTGCCCTTGAGCAAGTCCACAACCCAATTTTTAAAATAACACCTGCTATAAACACATAACTGTGTCACACAACAAAACTTAAACAAGAGTAAAAAAGATCAACCGATTACAACTTTATATACATAAATGACAAAATGCACAAAGAGAACAAAGGAAGCAGAGATCAATGGATCAGATTTCTGGCTTGGAACCCTCTGATAAGGATTACATGTGCGCACAGTATAATCATCGTCGATCATTTGGGGAAAGGATCCTCACTTCCATTCAACTTGCAAATCGGAGCAAAAAAACAAAGGTCAAATACAAACAACCAGCACAACAGAAAGAGAAGAGAGGGAAAGAGATTGCTGGGCACATGGATCAGATTTCTGGCTTGGAATCCTCTGATAAAGGATTTCATATGCGCACAGTATAATCATAGTCGATAAGCTGGGGAAAGGATCCTCACTCCCATATATACCGAGAAAGCAAGAAAACCACACAAATTTGTTTAGTTTGGTCATCACAGGACCACAATCAATCAACACATTAACTAGATTCAATATGGAGAAATATGCACATTTTTTAATGTTACGAAATGTGCCAGAAGACAGGTAACACAACACTGTTAGGTAAAGCATCGTGCTGTTTAATGCTGGCCGGTGTTTCCACTCATCTATGCTTCCCTCTACAGGATGACCAAACTGTGAACAGGCCATTCTTCCAGTTGTGAAGCAACAATTAAGAACATTTGTTCAGCAATAAAAAAAACATAAAATCCAGTTCTGGGGGATGAACAATATGATGAACGATATCCTCAGTTCAGGTCTCCAATTTGCTTCCGCATCGCACAATAGTGCGTCAGAAGAACGAAAGTATTAGTTTGATCATCATAGGACAGATTACAACATCAGATTAAAAGACACAGAACATTCTCAGTGAAGCAGAAAACAGGACATAAATAACAAAAGATGAAGAACTTGCATGATTGATGGAAGTGTTTTATCACCACAAGCATGGTCAAACCAGAACACATACAAATCCAACAAAAGATGTAAAGGCTCAGATATGGTGTAACAGGTTTTTCAGTCATGATTTTTCAGAAGCAGAACTGGCATGTTTGCTAAAAGTGTGTATCATCATAGCCATGGTAAACCAGAACACATAAATCTAAAAGAATGACAATAATGAAAATTGATCTTTTAGGCTCATATTAAGAAATTAAACCGTGTTTTCCCTTGTCCTTCATAGATTAATCAGAAGCGCGGGTAAGATTCAAATCACTGCCACTAATCCAAAGAAATCCACATAAGGGATGGGCATTCAGGCAGACAAGATAAAAGTTGTTTCAAGTTGATGGGTGGCATCAGATAATAAGCGGAGTTTTGTAAACATATGAAAGATTCAGTGTTTAGCATATAATATTTAACATCATTTGCCACCCTGGGTTTGATAATCTTATATGGCAAAATAAGTACAAAGAGCTCTTTGTGCAAGGCATCAGATAATAAGATGAGAATATTAGTCCACACATGGAATTTTCCTTTTGAGAGTGTAGGATATCTCATCATCACTTGCCAGCTTGAAAATACAAGTAATTCAAAAAAATTGAGAACAATATCTGAGAAGAAAATCTTGGTTAGACCATTTGACCCAAGAGCAATGGCAAACGCTGCAAAGGGTTGGTAAGTAAACCATTTCTCTTTCCGCACACGCTACATCCCCTCAGATCAGAGTGCAACTAAGAGGGATACTAGAAGCTAAGTGCAAACATGACAAAAAGCAGAAGAATTTAAGTAATAGAAAATTTAACATTCAAGAAGAATAAAGATGGACAATTTTTTTTCCCTCGGATGCCAACCACAAGGGTAGCACAGATGATGCAGACATATCAACATGGCATCAGTTCAGACCGCCCGTCTGCTTGTACTCTCTTCATAGAGAAAGATTTCAGACCAAAAAATATCAACAAAGATCAAAGCAAATTAAAACATTAACATTAACATATTTGTCCAGCCATCAGGAGTCCAAAAAAGAGACTAGATAGCCAAAAACACACAAAAAACAAATTTAATATGTTGTTGGATTGATCCCTCAGATTGATAATATATATCTCATCAATGTATGAATCAGGCCACTACTTTTTAACATCACAAGTCATCACCAGGATCCATAAACATCAATCTCCAATTAGGAACGTAAAATCAAACAGAAACATTACACAGAATCCTCAGTTCAGGTAAGTGTTTGTCAAGAGTTTCATAACAAATGGATGAGTCGTCAGACAATGCTTTCTAGGCAAATGCATCTCCATCAGACTGCAGCTTCGCTGCTCGGAGCCCAGTGCATATCATCATCTATGACATCAAAGACATACAACCAAATAATAACCAAGCAAAAGTGAAGGAACATAATCAACGAACAATAGGATATCAAACCGGCAGACCAGGAACAACAGAAGACCAAATAAGTAGCCCTCAGGGATTATGCTTATGAATTTCATCAAGGAAGAAATATCAGGTCTCAAAGATGTGCCATCACTGGACTGCACAGAACACGGAAAACCAAAAAGCAATAAATCATTTACGATAAGAATAGCAGGAGCAACTTTTGGAGATTGTTATTCACCACACCTCACAAGTAGCAGCAAGCAACTCAAGATCAACATAAGGGGCAGCCCGTTCATAAAATTCAAGCCCAGTTAACATTTCATCATGAAATTCAGTCTAAAATTACAGCACCGCCATGTGGACATCAAAATTACAGCACCCATCAGTCCCAAAAGATGGTGTGTTTTGTTCATTGTTTTCGACATTGTCCAGCCATATTAAATGCATAGTAAACAACAGAATAAAAAACACAAACTGAAAAGCAGATGACATATAACTTTGAAAGTATTCAGAAAAAATAAATACTCAAGAATAGAAGATGCAAACAACAATCAACAGCTGTTCAATTTGGCCTCAGAATTGCAGAATGTCAGCATGGGCGCACAGCGACCAATCAGTCCCGAAAGATGGTATGATTAACAGGTTTTTCATCATCGAACAAACATTAACAGCCACAAATAAACAGGTCAACAAAACAGAACTTATATTACTACAGAAGACAAAATCTAACAGTAAAAGTGAGCTGACATTATGCCCTCAGACATCCAAGGAAGGATCTAACAGCATTAGCTCTCAAGCCTGGCTGGGCGAAAGCTCTTAGGCGGCATCTGCGAATGTTTGAGAAACAAGCCTTAAACTAATCATCACTGGGCTTACATTAACACCGAACAACTAAAGCAAATATATTACAAACATTGCATTAGACATCCAAGCAAGGATGGAACAGCAATAAGCCTGCCTGAGCGAAAGTTCTTAGGCAGCAACTGCAAATGTTTTGAGAAACAAGCCTTGATTGTATCATCATTTGCAGTGCAGCAGCATTTTTAATATACAAGTCTCTAAAACGTCTTATATTGATGAACAGAGGGAGTACATAGGTTGGCTATATTGAGCTGGAAAAATAACAAAGGCTCAGACATCCAAGGAAGGAATTAGCAGCATCTGCTCTCAAGCCTGGCAAGACGAAAGCTCTTAGGCGGCAACTGCGAATGTTTTGAGAAACAAGCCTTAAATTTATCATCATTGCCATAAATTCCAAGAAGCATACCAACTCAACTATATTAGAGAGGGAATTTAATCACAACGATAGGCTCCGCAGACTAACAGAATGAAGTTCCAGGTTCCTATCAATGAGTGAAAACTAATTATTGGCCTAATTATAGATCCCCTGGTCAATGCTTATAGCTACCAGAGAAGGACCATTAGGCCCAAGTTAGATTGCGGTATAAACAACTGCTACGAGGACCAACATAAAATCACACAGCATAAAGCAATGAATTTGGGATTTCCAAGAAAGGCAGACACACGTAAGTCAAATTAGACACTTGCAACCAACAGAAAAAAATCTTTTAAACTGCCAAAAACCTCAGAAAGCCACATAAAATGTCAACTGAAAACCGGTACTCCAAAACTAGAAAATTAAAGAGGGGTAAATATATGCAATGGGCACAATGTGGGCCCATTCTGTATCATCAGAAAATAAATGACTTCTCATCCACAGGATAACAGCACTGTGTCAGAAGGTGTCCTAAGATTGTTTCAAGGTTTCATCACCTGATACTGAAAAAAAAATAGTCGAATCAATAAAAAAACAGAGACGTTCCCATAACAAAGCGTAGAAGGCTCAGAAACGAATGCAAAAGGATCCATGGTAGAAATTTTTAAAAAGAAAACCAACATTTTCAAAAAATAATATGGAACTTCAAAGTGATGGCTCGGTTCAGCGGGATAATCGGCATACAAATCAATCTCAAAAGAGACGACCTGTGATTTGGTCTGTTGAGCTTGAATATTTGCAAATCGTCACTGCCATCAGCACAAACCTAAATTAAGAAAGGAAGTTCAAAAGTTTTCAAATAGAGACAAATCATCAGCAACAAGAGCAAAACAACCAGCAGGCACGCTACTGCTGCTAAGGATACGCTCAGTAAGGATTCTTTCTAATCAGTACCGTAGTATACATCTACTAAAGATTAGAGACGCTAAAATAGTAGAACAGATCGCCTCAAGCAGGATAATATAAGATATAAAAAAAATAGGAGGCATGGAGCAAATATTAACTGGACAATGCAGTGAGATTTCCATTACCAACATGACAGTCAATTACAGATACTTGATTAGGTCTTCTTCTTAGCATGCATACTGGGAAACAAAAAAGAAAAGGAGGGCGAGACCAGCTAGATCTACTTCTCCGACGAGTTGGGGCCGCGCTTCTTGCCGAAGCCGACGACGGCGGTGACGAAGCGGCGGTTGTACTGGATGCGCTTGTGGGCGCGGCCGCGCGGCTGCTTCTTCTTGTCCTGCTTCGCCACCTTGGGCGTCTGGCCCCTCACCTTCCCGGCACGGGCCAGCGATCCGTGCACCTTACCTGAAGGCAGGCGGGCACCGCCTCGTCAGGACAGACAACCACGACAACAGCAGATAGGGATCGAGGGGAGCTGAAAGAGGATGGTTACCCATGGCGGCTGCGGCGGTGGAGCGGCGGTCGCTTCGGTCGGCGAGGGGCACGGACAGCGCTTGGGCGGCGGCGGCTTCTGCTGATGGGAGGTGTGCCGTGCCCTAGACGGGTTGGAGATTTTATAGAGGCGAGGGCTCCGTTGTTATGCGGGCCGTGGAAATGGTCCGGTGTTGGGCTTAGAGCCCGTGGCCCGTTAGGGGCCCGTAAAAGAGGTGGGGAGTGGAAACCTCCTCCCTCCTCCACCCCCCGAGAGAACTGAACCCTCGGAGAAGCGGCGGCGGCGGCGGCGCGCGAGCACAGGAGCGAGCTCACCGGCGGCGGCGGAGGGGAGAGGGGGCGAGATGCCGCGGCCGGAGGTGCAGGCGCCGCCGGAGATATTCTACAACGAGTCGGAGGCGCGCAAGTACACCACCTCCTCCCGCATCATCGAAATCCAGGCAAGCAACCCAAGCCCCTCTAGTCGTGCGTTGCGTGGGGAGCTCCGGCGGTTCGAGGTGAGGCTGACCCGGGTTTGCTATCTCCTCCTTCTTCTTCTTCGCAGGCGAGGATCTCCGAGAGGGCGCTGGAGCTGCTGGCGCTCCCCGACGACGGCGTCCCCAAGATGCTGCTCGACATCGGTAAGCCTCTTTCAATGCTCGCTTGCGGCACCATGGAATTACTACTCGATTCTCTGTTGCTTTGACAGAGAAACCATGTGTCTTGGTGAACTGCTGTGAATCGCAGGGTGCGGTTCCGGGCTTAGCGGCGAGACGCTGACGGAGCACGGCCACCACTGGATCGGCTGTGATATCTCACAGTCCATGCTTGGTGAGGAACTCACCTTTGTTTGTTGCTCTTATGGGCATGTTGGTGTGTCACTCAGGTTTCTGTTTGACAGCTTCAGTTTAATTTCCCCCTTGCAGATGTCGCTCTGGAGCGGGAGACGGAGGGAGACCTCCTCCTCGCAGACATGGGCGAGGTAAAAGGCCTGTTGCGGCATTTGATTAGCCGAGAATTTTAGTTCCGGATGCTATGTCTGTGGCATAGCTCATGAGCTTGTCTTATGTAATTCTTGTTACAGTTGAGTTTTATGTGTTATTAACTGTTAGAAGGCATCCTTGGTAATGATAAAATGTGCATGACTTGTGTTTAACGTGATCTTGAAATCAAGCCTGATTGACACTGTAAAAGTAAATGGGCCTTCAAACCTATGCCTAGTGGGAAAATAGGAGTGGTATCTTCTATTGCACATGCTGAACCTGAGTTATGAAGATTATGAAATTACCATGATTTCCAATCTTCGGTTCATACAACTGCATCGACCTTTTCACAGCTGTGCAACCACAGTTTGCTGTTACTTGAGCTAATATGTTTATAATAACGCATCTTCCAGGGCTTAGGCTTGCGCCCAGGAGTTATGGATGGTGCAATTAGTATTTCAGCAGTCCAGGTGATTCTTCAAGTTTTTGTTTTGTTTCTGCAACTAACTTGTCGTGTTTAGTGATTTGTTCATAACTACGCCCTTGGTTGACAATGTTGTACAGTGGTTATGCAATGCTGACAAATCTTCTCATGAACCAAGATTGCGGTTGAAGTACGTGAAGTTATTTTGTAACGTATCCCTTGGGTTATCTGCAACCAATTCTCAACCATGATGTGCATAATTTCCAGGGCTTTTTTTGGATCACTATATAGATGCTTAGCAAGGGGAGCAAGGGCCGTTCTACAGTTTTATGCTGATAATGTGAAACAAACCGAAATGCTCGTGTCTTTTGCCATGAAAGCTGGATTTGCTGGTGGAGTGGTTATTGACTGGCCTCATAGGTATGGATTTCATTGCCTCGGAGCCATGGTTGTATGAACAGTCTTATGGATTTCTTGTCTGCTGTAGACTTATCTGGATGCCTTTCCTCTGACAGTTCGAAAGCAAAGAAGTCCTACCTTGTCCTCACTTGTGGTACATCTTCTATTGCATCTCTTCCAAAGGGGAAAGGGGAAAACGGTGAGATGTGCAGCAGTGATGATGACAACGATGATGATGATGAGAGCAACGATGACCAAACAGTAAGCTCACTCTTAGCAAGATACGTTTCATGTTATACATTTTGAGCTTTACTGCTTTTAATCTCTGTCTGTTGTCTACTTTTTCATTCCGCCTTGATCAATGGAACCATATGTGATCCAGTTGATGTGTACACAAACCAGTTGCATAAGAAATATTGTTAATGACATGACCAAATAGGTCATTACCCTCTTTATTATGGGATGGAAATGTTTGTTATTTTTGTGATGATCTTTCTATCTGTCTATGTAATATTCCCTGTGTCAGCTGCTAGCATCTTCAGTTCTACCCAATAATTTCCAGATGTTTACTTGATCTGATAACTATTGGTATCTTGGGCGCAGTGAGTTAACTGTCTGTACTTGATCAACAATCACTTTGCATCATACTTCTCTTGTTCTGTTCTCTCACTTATAGTCCATCGCTGATTTTCCTCCCCATGTGATGAAGCCTTGGTGCTCTACTGGCAGTGCGTACATGATAATAATGTAATTTTTCCAATGCAGGTTGGCACATATGGACGGAACAGGTCGAACAAGAGGCAGAAGGTGAACAAGAAGAATGGCAGGGGCAAGGATTGGCTGCTGAGGAAAAAAGAGCAGATGAGGAAAAGAGGACGCGACGTCCCCGCGGACACAAAGTACACGGGGCGGAAGCGGAAAACCCGCTTCTAAGTCTGTGTTTGGCAGTCATTTAGTTTAGCTTGTCAGAAGCAGCAAGAGTGTTTATGTCTGAAGAGTTGGCTGCATGGCGCTTCTGTTGTATACCAACGAGAGCTATTCTTAAGATATGCATCAGTTTTGGCAAATGCTATTAGTGTCATGTTTGTGAGGATATATGTAATGATGACATGGTTGGTTGTTTCATGTTTGCATGGATTTGTGAAAGTATGTACAATTTTGTATCTGGCAGTAATCCCGATGATATACCTTATCACAAAGCCATCTTGCACTGAATAGCCTGCATCTTTTTCTTTTTTCGATAAAACTGGTTACTGCCTATGCCCTCCTTGCAAACATGATAGTCGAAACTGCTGCAGCTTCATCTTCAGGTATTTGATGTGCGCGCTAAAATTACAAACCAAACATGTCATCTCCTTCATCTTCACCAAGTAAGCATTGCACTACTACTGCCTACTAAACTTCCTCTGATATGTTCGTGCTGTGTGCGCTATGTTACATTACCACTCACAATGATGAGAAGTTCTTGTGCAAGAACAACTTGTCTATTGCTGAATGTGTTAACGCCAAGGACATTATAACATGTGACTTTTGACTTACGTTTTCTCAGATTTCACTTTTCTTGCCGGGCAAGAAAGATTACATACTGCATCTTGTTAATTCTGCTCATACCAAAATGTTGCAACTTGCTTTCCTATATTATCTTTGATGTAAGACCTGTCAAGATATCACTCATACTTTTCCATATCTTGTCCAGCTTCAGCAGCACAACATCGAACATCACGGATCATCATTTACCACAATGCTAACTATTTTTAGCTTCTGATATCTAATAAACTTTAAGTAGTGACATCATAATATATATCATACATTGCTCAGAATGCACATTGCCACATGAAAAGAAACCCTCTTTTATGTGTTCAATTAGCTGCCCTTGCAAGAACCGAGCAGAACCCGAAACTAGTTGAATTTGTGGTGGGGGGCTTCCAAGTGGGTATTTATTATTTCTCTTTCCCTTCTTATATACACCGAAGTACAAAATACTTCTTGTATTCATTTGGTGCATAGCTTGCTTGTAGGGATTTTTTTTTTTGAGGGATTTGAACACACAACCCCGCCCCCTAAACCCCCCTTATTGGCAATTTTCCTGGGAGGCATAGGTCCCCCATGCTGCCCTTGCGTCCCGGTTGTCGAGCCAGGCACACCTCCCCCCAACC
>CBMN011745121.1:0-14352 GCA_000582825.1 Hordeum pubiflorum | reverse complement strand
GGCGACTCATGTTTCGGCGACTCAAAAACCATGGTTATTATAGGGAAGTCTAGAGATATCCTATTTGATGGAGGACGGGATTCAAATCAGGGAAAGGATCCTTTCTTCTATTGATTTGATAGAAATTCGTTTTTCTTTTCCTGTCTCTATGATTTTGATTTTCGATGAATGGGCCTGTGATAAGCAAAACCTTGACCAATATTTTGGTAGGGAAAGCTTGGGCTCAAACCAAACACACCCTTTATCTTTTCTGACTTCAACCTGCACAAATCTGTTGGCATCTTCTGAGGTGTCACATTCTGTTCACTTCCATTGTACGGAAAGTATATGTTAGATGTGACCTACCTTAGGCATGAGGACTTACCTGCAAAATTGTCGATTAAAACGAACAGTATATCGAATCAAACCGTAGCTTACCTACAAAGTATGTCAGTACGACATTTAGATAAAGAGTGGCTTCTAGCCTTCTACGTGCATGGCTCCACTTGTTATTCCAGTAACAAAGACTGTTGAGGTGAAAAGTCTTTGATAATTTGGCTGCATGATGCATGTTCTAAGCACTGATGCATCAAACAGTGTTGTGTACATGATAGTTGATGCAGACATAAGTTTCTCCCGAGGTGATCCAGTACATGATAGTTTATGCAGGCATAAGTTTCCCCCGAGGTGATCCAGTAATCATTGATCAAGAAAGTTCTAAAACGATCCCTATTTTTGCCTTCTCCCTTTTTGTTCTAGTGATGCCCCTAGTATTTTAGACCATTGTAAATGGGCGAAAGGTTGAGATTAGTACATTATATTTCTGTGCCGCAAAAGTTTACATACCATTTATGATCATGTTGTCCTTTCATTCTTCTTCACCTTTAGCAACTGTGAAGTTTGTGTTCATGGACATGCTAGGCAAAAAGGTAAAAAGTGCTTGATTATATGATTATATCAAGGCTGTTTTTTTAGAAAACGGAAGCTTTATTACCCCCGGCCTCTGCATCATAGATGCATACAGCCTAATATCAAGGCTGTTTGTTGGTCATGATTGATTGACTTGGGACATTGCTGTATTTTTATACCATAGCTCTTGCTATTAAATGATTATTTGCAAGTGATGGCAATACCTTTTTTATTCCGTTGCAGATGGCTTTTGAGTTATACGGTATGTTGGCTGGAAATGTGAGCCCAACAACTGGTGAAAATGTTAAACCAGCCTACGGTGGCGAAGAAGAAGTCTTCCTGAAGAAAATTGTGACCCCAATTTACAAAGTCATAGAGATGGTACAGTTCTTTATTTCCATTCTCATGTTTTAATTTCAAGCACAATTAACTATGTCCTTTGGGATTTTTACATAGGAAGCTGAAAAGAGCAAGACAATAAAATCAAAACACTCGCATTGGAGAAATTACGATGATCTCAATGAGTACTTTTGGTAAATACAGTGTAATTTGTTATCTTCCTTGTAATTTCCTGAGCCAGTTTTGGAGGATACCCATGCAATTAATTTTACATTGCTTATCAGGTCAAGAGATTGTTTCCGATTAGGATGGCCTATGAGAACTAATGCTGATTTTTTCACGTCTCCAGATCCTCGTGATCAGACGAATGGAGTAAGTCCATTTTGATATGAATGTACTTACTTGCATTACAAATGAGTAGATTTGGCTTAGTACTATCTAGATGCTAACATCTCACAGTAAGAAAGTTGGTAGCAATCAGGTGCCTTGTTTAATCTTCAAATAAACCATTCAGTAGTATTATTTAACAAAAATATATGTATTCAACTGTCTGATAAAAAAAATGCCATCTAATACCGCATAGTTTTGGTTACGAGATGATACATTTTTTACTGTGCAACAATGAGTATGAGGTAGATGTAAGCTGCCAGTTTCGTAACCCTTTGTTAATTTCCAACTTCCAAAGATTTTTTGCCTATGTAAGTTTCTGTTCTTATGGATTTCAACTCTAGCCTACCCCAACTTGTTTGGGACTGAAAGGCTTTGTTGTTGTAAGCTTCTGTTCTCATCCAAATGATTGTAAGCCGAGGCTCGAGGGCAGGGGTAGATCTTTTTTTATGCAGCACAAATGAGACGATTTTGCTTGCTTATGTGTTCGTAGTGTTCAGGCTAGTGCAGAGAAAAAAAACTTCAGTTAAGGTGGTTTATAGATTTGCCTGGCAACAGAGCCAAATAAAATTTGCAGTTTAAGTCTTCATACAGTCTCTTTTGGTATTGATATTTCTTGTTTTGCTACAGGAGAACAGACCAGCTGGTAATGACCATTGGATGGGAAAAGTCAACTTTGTTGAGATACGGTCATTTTGGCACATCTTCCGTAGCTTTGACAGGATGTGGAGCTTCTTAATTTTATCTTTACAGGTTAATTGTGATTTCCCACCTTCGTGTTGCTCTTCTTCTTTCGACTACACTTTTGGATGTTTTCTATTTCCTTGAGATGAACCTTTTTCTGTTGGTTTTATCTTTCACTCAGGCCATGGTTATAATTGCTTGGAATGGTGGCACACCAGGTGATATCTTTGATGCAGGAGTATTCAAACAGGTTTTGAGCATATTTATAACCGCTGCGGTAATGAAAATGGGTCAAGGTATGTTGGCAATACCCCCACCCCCCTCCTCCCTGTCCTAATATTATTGTATGCACATTAATCGTCTTTCTGTTACGTGCCTTCGTTGTGTTCACATCCCATTGCTTATCAGATAGCGAAGCCACCTATCTGCTTGATGGTTACACATGATATTGATTTTGATAGTTTGAATAGTTATCTTCTCCATTCACCCTAAACCTGCATGACCACAATTAGCTTAAGTTCTGAACAGCAGGAGCTTTTGCTGATCTACAGGCAGTGATATTGCAGCCATAGTATTAAGTTTATGGTCTATATTCTGTACCAAAGCTCGATGCAAGTACTTCTGTTCAATTTGATTTTACTCAGCGATTTAATTCCCCTGAACATAATATTGTTAGCATGAAACCAGAGGAGCATGGTGGTTGGTTTGGTACACACTGGAACATTACTACCATTGGTTAGGTTTCATAAATATATTTTAATGCAGCAATTATGGACATTGTCTTGAGCTGTACCAAAGCTCGATGAAAATACTTGTGTAATTTGATTGACTCGTTCATTTTATTTTTCTGAACATATTATTCGAAGCATGAAACCGTGGAAGCATGTTGGTTGTTCTTTTTGTACACACTAGACAATGTTTATCATTGGTTAGGTTTACTAAATATATTTTAATGCAGCAATTCTGGACATTGTCTTGAGCTGGAAAGCAAGAAGAAGCATGTCTCTTGCTGTTAAACTCCGGTACATCTTGAAATTACTATCAGGAGCTGCATGGGTTGTAATTTTACCAGTAACTTACGCATACACCTCAGACAATCCTACTGGACTCAATAGAACAATCAAAAGCTGGTTCGGTGACGGCCGGAACCAGCCATCGTTATACATCTTGGCTATTGTGATGTATTTGTCGCCAAATATGCTGGCGGCTACGTTATTCATTTTTCCTTTCCTGAGGAGATTTCTTGAGAAGTCAAATCTTAAAGTTGTAGCCCTCATAATGTGGTGGTCACAGGTAATTTTGCTTTGGCAGTTTTATTCAAGTTGTTGATTCTTGATACCCTGTTTATACTAAGATGTAAAACATTGTACAGCCTCGCTTATTCGTTGGCAGAGGAATGCATGAAGGCGCATTTTCCCTTTTCAAGTATGTTTGCCCGTCTAAGCGTTTGTTATTCTTTATGAATTACCATTGCACGTGCTCTTTCTGAGCATTGTTGTTCTTCTAGGTATACAATGTTCTGGGTCATTCTTTTGGCCACAAAATTGGTAGTGAGCTTCTACGTGGAGGTATTATTCTTAACTGATTTCACCACCATTTTGCTAGACATGAAATCTGAGTATATTTCTGCATTCTTAGTGGAATATGTGAGATGTTTGGGCAATTTCATAGACCTAAGGTTTATACCATAGCACTGACAATTAAAGGAGATCACCATAATTGAGATTTGACTTGCCACAGTGCCACACATATATTTGAAAGAGAAAATTGCAATGTAGGTGAACTTGAGACATTTAAATCTCCATAAGTAACGTGCCTAGGTCAAAACTATGCATGTCCAAGAGCAACATGACTTAAGTGAATGGATGTTTAGGTCCTGTATTTCCAGAGGTGATTCAACTCTATATATGTTGTATAATTTCCCACCAAACTATTGCTAGCCATTTCAACGGAAGTTGTCCCATTAATGTCTTGAGGGCTAGTAATGGAAACCTATGATGTTCCCCAGTACTCATAAGTACACTTTTGCTGGTAAAAGGTTATCGAGTGAATTTTCCTAGCTATTTCCTTTCGTTATTATGAAATCATAATTTGGTTGCTCATCTTGTCAAATGCCCGACCTGCAGATCAAGCCACTTGTGCAACCAACAAAGGATATAATGAAGGTGCCAATAACAACATTTCAGTGGCATGAGTTTTTCCCACATGGTCTCTCTCTCTCTCTCTCTCTCTCTCTCTCTTTAACCTGGATGAGTCCGAACATGTTCTTATTTTTGGTTTTATCTGCAGCAAAGAACAACATCGGTGTTGTCATTGCACTTTGGGCTCCTATCATTCTTGTACGCCTTCTGCCCTCTTCATTGTGTAGAACAGAAGTTGTTCATCCGATTTTGACTTGACTTGGTTTAATGGTTCAGGTCTATTTCATGGATACCCAAATATGGTATGCAATTTTCTCAACATTAGTTGGTGGTATCTATGGGGCATGTCGTCGTCTTGGTGAGGTTAGTAAAGCCGACCAATATTCTACTTAGCTGTTCTGTTTATGTCTGGGTCAGTATGTGAAGTTGTTCTTTAATTAAACACTGTCAAACTTCCAATTTTTTGTGGACCTTGCTTATTACTCAATATTTGTAGATTTGATTGTGCTCCGCTGAAATTTTGTACAAGGAAATAAAGTAACTTACAGAGTATACTGTTGTTGGTTTCACTAAATCAGATACGGACCTTAGGAATGTTAAGATCTCGCTTCGAATCTTTGCCAAAGGCTTTCAACGATCACTTGATTCCAAATGACTCAAAGAGGAGAGGAATCCGCTCCGCTTTCTCCAGTAAACCTTTCTCCAGTAAACCTTCTAAGGTGTGGATTTCTTGATTTTCACATCTTATTTGAGACCACATTATGTGTGGATCCCTGCTATGATAGAGCATCTATGTCTTTTCTTTTGTCTTCTCATCTAACACGCTTAAGTTACTATAGAAACCTGAGGATGTCAAAGAAGAAGACAAAATAGCTGCAAGATTTGCTCAGATTTGGAATCTAATTATCACAAGCTTCCGCGAGGAAGACTTGATTGATAACAGGTGTGGCATCTAATATATATTCTTACATATTGACTGTGTTTCTTTTGATTCCTGCTGATCTGTTGTTTGTTGCCTTTCGGTCAGGGAGAAGGACTTGTTACTTGTTCCATACTGCAAAGATCGTGAAATGGATATGATCCAGTGGCCACCATTCCTGCTTGCTAGCAAGGTACATATTTTCATTCAACTCCTGCTTGTTATTTTGGTGGAATGAGGCATTGTTTCATTTTATTTTATTAACTGCATTTCAGATTCCAATAGCATTGGATATGGCAGCAGACAGTGGAGGAAATAATCGTGATCTAAATAAAAGGATGAATTCAGATCCATATTTTACTTATGCTATCAAGGAATGCTATGCTTCATTCAAAAACATAATATTTGCTTTAGTGAATGGTCTACGGGAGCGAGCGTATGTTCTACATTCTCATTTTAAATGTATCAAGTCTTGATTTTTTTATTCTGACCAAACTTCATGATATATATTTCAGTGTCATTGAAAAGATTTTTAAAGAGGTGGATGATCTGGTAGCAGCCGATAATCTGATAAAGGAGCTGCACATGAGTAACTTACCTACCCTGAGCAAGAAGTTTATTGAGCTGCTTGACATACTGGTATAGAATTAGTCATCATGGTTGGGGTCATGTTGAATGTGTATACCACCTAATTCTTATTCTTTCCATGCAGCAAAAGAATGACAAAAATGACCGGGGTCAGGTCATCATTTTGTTCCAGGATATGCTCGAGGTGGTTACAAGGGATATAATGGAAGAACAACTCAGTGGGTGAGAGACCTAATACTCATTCTACTGTACAAACTAGCAGAATGGCCTTTTTCCATAGAAAGAGTACACACACCAGACGAACCTGTTCGCAGACACAAACTCAGTGGGAAATCACATGCTTTAGATTCTTGGTTGATGTGTGTGTTGGTTGTCTTGCGTTACTTATATGTATTGCCATCTCTTGATCAGGCTACTGGAAACGGTACATGGTGGAAATAACAGAAAACACGAAGGGATCACACCACTTGATCAACAGGAACAGGAACAGTTGTTCACTAAAGCTATTGAATTTCCTGTGAAGGCATCAGATGCCTGGAAGGAAAAGGTTATATCTCAGATTTGTTTTTTATTTATTGTTGTTTGAAGTAGGGACATGCATATTTGAAATAAAGATAAGCTTCTAAGATTGGTGCTTATGTTCTTGGCTTCAGATAAAAAGGCTTCACCTTCTGCTCACAGTGAAGGAATCTGCTATGGATGTTCCTACAAACCTGGATGCTAGAAGGAGGATATCTTTCTTTGCTAATTCCCTTTTTATGGACATGCCACGTGCTCCAAAAGTGCGGCAGATGCTGTCCTTCTCGTAAGTTTTTGTTCTCTCTAGAATTTATGATGTATTCTATGCTTGAATCGTTGTGTACTGGATTAGCTTCCCTGTGTATTTTACTGGTAACCAATCATCATTTGCTCCATGGAGTTTTGCTTCTTTGCCTTCATATATTTAAATATTCACACTTCCCCTAAACAAAATACATGCGCCGTTATGCTAGTATAACTCAACGTAAACCGGTGAAGTGGTGGTAAGCTAAAAAAGCACGGATACGGGGACACTGACACGGCGATACGGCATTTTCCAAAACAGCCATTCGGGGATACGGCAAGTATATATAAAAAAATTAAAAATATGCCATGTAATATAGAGTTAAAGACAAAAAATGAATGAGAAACTGACATGCGATCAGAATACTGCCCCATTTGTTGTCTCCTTTTTCAAGTAGTCAATGATTGAATTAATTGATCCTCCACTCATGTCATTGCAACTTGCAAAATACATCAAACGTTAGTATTAGAGATTGAAGTTTGCCTACCCAATCTCCAATGCTATTTGGCTCCCGAGTGCAGTATGGTTTGGCAATCTCGAACTCCCAAAGTCCCAATGTGACGCATTCAAGCGAGCACAGCAGCATGCAGCTAATAAAAAACCCAAGCAGCAACGGCATGGCCGCATGGGGAAGCAAGCAGCCGCAGCTCAACCCAAGCAGCCGTCGGGAGGAGAGGGCTTCTGGGCTTGAGGGAAACGGCGGCGGCGGCGGCGGCGACGCGGTCGCTGGAGCCTAGAGCGGCTCGTCCCTTTTGTGGCGCTCGTGTGCGCGAACCTGCCAATAAGGGTTTGTACCGGGCTGTTACTGGGCTCTTGAGTCCCCACCGTGTCCATAGCGTATCCCCGACGTATCCCTATTTAGTTTCTTTTTTTTTAATTTGCAAATGATGGGATACTGCGGGATACGCATATCCCGGCGTGTCCGTGCGTATCGCCGTGTCCCGCCGTACTAGAACGCCGATTCGGCAGATTCAGCCGTGTTCATGCTTTTTAGGTGGCAAGGACTCATGTTACAGACTGCATCTCATGTAGAACTGCCTTTTCCTAATTCTGTTTCCAGCTTATGTTAATTGGGGTAAGAATGGTATTCTAATGAACACTTGGCTTGTTGCTTCTTTATGGGACAACTTGTGTACTGCAGCGTCTTGACTCCTTATTACACAGAGGATGTCCTTTTCTCTTCAGAAGCACTAGCGGAAGAGAACGAGGATGGGGTTTCTATCCTTTTTTACCTGCAAAAAATCTACCCAGGTATATCCATGAGTCGACATGTCCTAGTAACTCCAGTCCCCGGACACCAAAGTCATGTTTGCCTCTCCTTGCAGATGAATGGAAAAATTTTCTTGAAAGGGTGGAGTGCAAGAATGAAGAGCAACTCCATGAGACTGAACAATCGGAAGATGAGCTTCGCCTTTGGGCATCATACAGGGGCCAAACTTTGACGAGAACTGGTATCCCCCTTTTGCCTCTTCTGTCATAGGCACTATAATTTTCCAAAAGAAACATATTGGTATCGTGTTTGGTATTTGTTTTTTTTCTTTTAGTAATGCTTGCTCAATCTTACAGTAAGAGGGATGATGTACTACCGACAAGCTTTGGTGCTTCAGTCTTGTCTTGATATGGCCAAAGAGGATGGTATTTCTGTGCGACCGAGCCTGTTTCCTGATTGTGATTCGGAACGCAGTATGGTGTATTAACTAATTTGCCTGTTTTCCTCAGATCTTATGGAAGGCTTCAGGGCTGCAAATATACTATCTGAGGAATCACCATTATTGACCCAGTGCAAAGCTATAGCCGACATGAAGTTTACATACGTTGTATCATGCCAGTCATACGGTATCCAGAAACGTTCTGCTGATCCACGTGCACAGGATATTCTGAGACTGATGACAACGTAAGTCTTCATTCAAGAATAAAGTTCTGTAGAGGGTATTGTGATAATAGTTTCTTGCCGACCGTTCCATCTAGAATTTATCACTTCATTTTCTTGAATATGTTGGATGACTGATTTCTTTCTCTGTCACGTCACAACTAGAATAGACATCCTTGCAAACTGTTACACAGAAAAATGGATTATGATCTGTAGTTTAACCGTAGAAAGCTGTGTTAGGTCGTGGGATTGTTCTAGCCTCTTAGGATACAACTATTACTACATTTGGCAGTTTTTATATTTTTGCCGATCTCCATGAGTGTACACAAGAAAGTTTTTCAGCCGCTGTATCAGTTCACTGGGTTCTAATCTAGTTTGGACATACTGCCTCTGTTTTCATGACATCACATTAATATTTTTCATTGTTACTTTATCTGTTTTGATCATTGCAATACATTCTATGCATGTCATCAATGATTGAAAAGGAATATTTATTTGTCAGTTATCCATCACTTCGGGTTGCCTATATTGATGAAGTCGAGGAGACAAGCAAAGAGGGGGAGACAAGCAAAGATAGGAGCAAGAAGATAGAGAAGGTTTACTACTCAGCGTTGGTGAAGGCGGCAGTAACTAAGCCTGATGATCCTGGTCAGAAACTCGATCAGGTACTGTGAAATGGTTTTAATTCAGTGTTGATTATGTCTGATATAATCTAATTGTATAAATATGTTTTAGCCATTAGTTGCCTGCAGAATTTGTTTGTCTTTAGTGGATAATCTGTCGAGCTGTGATGCTTAATACAGAATTGCATCCAAACAAAGTTAGTTTTTCTACTTTTGGGTCCTGAAGCTGAATTTCATAGCATATGTCGCATGGGGTATATAACTACCTATATATGTTAGGCAGCTGGAGATGCATTTATGGGATTAATCATGGGGCAATGTTTGTGAAAAATAATGTGCTATGCGGAAGAAATGATCCACAGAAATCGAGCTTTTATGTTTTAATTTCTATATTATTTGATTATTATTCTTCAAGCATGCATAGAGGCACAATAATCATCCCTATTTGGAACAGGTGCATTTTGTGATCTCACCAGTGCCAATTTGATATAAACTTATTTACCTTCTGTCATTTTGTTGTGTAGGACATATACAGGATAAAACTTCCAGGCAATGCAATGTTGGGTGAAGGGAAACCAGAAAATCAGAACCATGCGATAATTTTCACTCGAGGTGAAGGCCTACAAACCATAGACATGAATCAGGTATGCGTCATTTGTGCCTCTTGTGCTGCTAGGATTTTTGGCCCATTTAGTTATGTCATGATGCCATGACAGGAGCATTATATGGAGGAGACATTGAAAATGAGAAACCTGCTGCAAGAGTTTACGAAGAAACATGATGGTGTGAGGTATCCATCAATACTTGGTGTAAGAGAACATATATTCACTGGCAGGTATGTGTTGTTGCTGACTGCCTCTTCACCCTTAAATTTGTGATTATTGTGTAACTTCATACAGTGTTGATAAATCTCTTTATTATGATTGCTTTTGCAGTGTTTCTTCTCTTGCGTGGTTCATGTCAAACCAAGAGACAAGTTTTGTGACTATTGGACAGCGTGTACTTGCCAATCCTTTAAGGTAAATCATCATGACTGAATCACAATGTAGTTCATCTCATTCGTGGGTTTACTACGTTCAGTTACTCACTTTCTACATGTTTCTTTCTACAACTTGTCCTTAATTCTGCAAGTAACAAGTTATTGTTGATTATTTCAATTTAGTACTCCTTTTTTGTTCATTCGGTTGAGTTGTCTTGTTGGTTTTGTTTCTTTCTGTTAGTGTTACTCTGTGCAGTGTTACTCTTTTTCCTTTTCCAAAGAAATTTAAAGAATGTCCGTTTATGATTTATTTTCCTGGACATTCTCATGTGCAGGGTTCGATTTCATTATGGACATCCTGATATCTTCGATCGACTTTTCCATCTCACAAGGGGTGGTGTAAGCAAAGCATCTAAGATTATCAATCTTAGTGAGGACATATTTGCTGGTATGCAGTCAACATCTTGCTGTTGTTGTGTGGGGTTCTTGAAAATGTTATGCTAATACCTGTCTCTTTGTGACAGGATTCAATTCAACACTGCGTGAAGGAAATGTTACACATCATGAATACATGCAAGTTGGCAAGGGAAGAGATGTTGGTCTCAATCAGATTTCACTATTTGAGGCGAAAATAGCATTTGGTAATGGTGAACAGACACTGAGCCGTGACATCTACCGACTTGGGCATCGTTTTGATTTCTTCAGAATGTTGTCCTGCTACTATACCACTATTGGCTTTTACTTCAGCACAATGGTACTGTCGTCTTTGTCCTCGACTTTTCAACTTTCTGTGTTGGTTGGTTAATCCTAACCTAGCTTTTCTCTTTTTTTTCTTCCAGATTACGGTATGGACCGTATATGTTTTTCTCTATGGGCGTTTGTATCTTGTCCTCAGTGGGCTTGATGAAGGACTAGCCACTGGAAGAAGGTTTATACACAATGACCCTCTCCAGGTCGCTCTCGCTTCACAGTCATTTGTTCAGCTTGGCTTCTTGATGGCACTCCCTATGATGATGGAGATCGGTCTGGAGAGAGGATTCAGAACTGCGTTGAGCGACTTTGTGCTTATGCAGCTTCAGTTAGCATCTGTCTTCTTTACATTCTCCCTCGGGACCAAGACTCACTACTATGGAAAGACACTGCTCCATGGAGGAGCCGAGTATAGAGGCACCGGACGTGGATTCGTGGTCTTCCATGCCAAATTCGCCGAGAACTATCGACTGTACTCGCGGAGCCATTTCGTCAAGGGCATCGAGCTGATGATCCTGCTCATCGTGTTTGAGATCTTCGGGCAGTCCTACCGAGGAGCTATTGCGTACATCTTCATCACCTTCTCCATGTGGTTTATGGTTGTCACCTGGCTCTTTGCGCCCTTCCTATTCAACCCTTCTGGGTTCGAGTGGCAGAAGATTGTGGATGACTGGACTGATTGGCATAAGTGGATTAGCAACCGCGGGGGTATCGGTGTTTCGCCGGAGAAAAGTTGGGAGTCATGGTGGGAGAAAGAGCACGAGCCCCTTAAATATTCCGGGAAGCGTGGCACTGTTCTTGAGATAGTGCTCGCGGTGCGCTTCTTTATCTACCAGTATGGGCTTGTTTACCATCTCAACATAACCAAACACACCAAGAGCGTCCTGGTAATAATTTGCTGGATCTCTCATTCCGATGCCTAGCTATCTATGTATCGACTTGATTGTGTTGTACAGTCTCGCTGTGTTAGTAAGCCTAATGAACACTGTGTCTTTCCAGGTCTATTGCTTGTCATGGGTTGTCATCTTTTTCATATTGCTGGTGATGAAGGCAAGTCTTTCTAGTTATGATGACAGACATTAGGGCCATTGGCTGAGTCCTACAAGAGACCTCTTGTGCTAACTTGGCTGTTTACTGACTCTTTTTATGCATGCAGGCTGTGTCGGTTGGGAGGCGGAAATTCAGCGCGGAGTTCCAGCTGGTGTTCCGGCTGCTCAAGGGTCTGATATTCATCGTGTTCATATCCACCATCGTGATCTTGATCGTGATCCCCCACATGACGATCCTGGACATATTTGTCTGCATCCTCGCCTTCATGCCGACCGGATGGGGCCTGCTCCTGGTAATTTTCTTTCCTGTGCTTCTTGCTGTATCCATCCATCCTGCTAAGAGGTGATGATTCAAACTGACCTTCTAACGAATGTATGGTGCTTTGGTTGGTTGCAGGTGGCTCAGGCGCTGAAGCCGGCGGTCGTGAGCGTAGGTCTGTGGGGGTCGATCCGGGCGCTGGCTCGTGGATACGAGATCATCATGGGGCTGCTGCTCTTCACCCCGATCGCGTTCCTGGCGTGGTTCCCGTTCGTGTCTGAGTTCCAGACCCGGATGCTCTTCAACCAGGCCTTCAGCCGTGGGCTGCAGATCTCGAGGATCCTGGGCGGGCACAAGAAGGACCGGGCGGCGCGGAGCAAGGACGATAGGTAGATATAGACTGCCGTAGTAGCTAGTAAGGTAGATAGACGATGGCATGCTGGATGGCTGTAGCGGTTGTGGTTTTGTATGCGATGATGGATTGGAGGAGTATGTAGGAGGATGGGTCTAATTGCCTGCTTGTTTGCTGTAAAATATGTGTTCCAGGCTGCACATTGCATTGGCAGTGTAGTGAACAAGAAAGTCATAAGGATGCATGGTATGGTATGGTTTGTAGTACTAGTAGTAGAGGGAGGTATGCATGGTGCATGCTTAACTTATCAGATATTGGTGATTATTAATTATAACTGTCTGTTCTGCCTGCTTGTGGTTTCTCCATGTAAAAAAGAAGAACGCTTAATTTTTTGGGATGGCAAATCTGATGTTTTTTTATGGCAATTTATATTGGTGTAATGATGGTAAATTTAGTTTGCAAGTACGGCAATTATCTGACAAAAATGAAATGAAGCAGATTTGCCATGCTCGTCAACTAAACTTCCCATCCTTGAAGAATATTGTTTGCCATGAAAAATCGTATGTTTGATTTTTCATGGTCAAAAATGTGAAGTCGATTTTTTTTTGGCTAGTGTTTTCTTCTCTAAGTATGTTGCTCTTGTTGAACTCGTTTTCCCCTATTGCAAGGTGACTAGGGCGAATCCTCTACCCCCCCACTCCCCCTCTTGATTTTGCCGACGAGTCCTTGTATTCGCCATTGCCTGCTGCTCTGGTGGCGGTGATGGTGGGTAGGGGAATCCCTGACTAGTGCATAGGTTGAAATTTTAGCCCTTGCATGGGTAGTGTTTTGGCGGATGGTGGTGCTTCATCTTCGAGTCGGTCTTCTAGGCTTTGACCCTTCTTGATTTCACTCATCGGGACGGATTAGACAAAGCTGTCTTGCTGCCTTGTCGGGGTGGTGAGATTAGGGGTTTTCCCTTCTTGAGGTGCACACACGACGACAAAATGTCATACCAGGTTCTCCGGATTGATTCAAGGTTTCAACGGCGACAACTACGGTTTCGAGGTGCAGGTTCATGAGGGCACGTGCATGAAGGCTTCCCGGATGCCATGGTCGTTCGGTGGTCCAGGGACCTGGATGTAATTTTTATTAAATCTGGGAAACCTCAAACATTTGGTAAACCTTTATAATGGATGTTTGGGTCCTTACATTTCTTTCTTTTAAAAATGCCCTAAACAAGCTGAACCAAAATGGAAAGAAGTTATTAGCCAGCAAGGCAGGAGATCCTACAAGATTTGTTGTTTTACAGAAGGAAATAAATGCCCTAAACTAAGATTAAACCAAAATGGAAAGAAGTTACCATTAGCCAGCAAATCCTTTTCGTTTTTTAACCTAGGAGTGCCCCGCTCGTCGCCTCCGTTCAAACCAAAACTCCCTCCTTTTATTTTTTCTCCGACAAGCAGCAGAGAGTGAGCGGCGGCGGCGGCGACCGGCGGCTAATCAATCTATATCCATGGAGATGGAGGCGCACACCTGGCACCAGTTCTTCTCCATCCTCGCGTGGATCATCGCCGACGCCGACGCGGCCCGCCGCACGCTCGACCATGCGGCCGACGAGCTCGAGGGGGCCGCGGACGACCACGCCGCCACCGACGCGCCGGTCCGGCGCTTCCTCCGTCGCTACGTCCTCGACACCGCCCGCGACCGCGTCGCCGCCCT
>CBMN011745119.1:0-10166 GCA_000582825.1 Hordeum pubiflorum | reverse complement strand
CACGCACCCCTGTCCATGGCTAGTTCTTTGGTGATACTCTAGTCAATTTGAACCTTTAGTATGTCACACCCTTAGCCCGATACCCTCTTTTCAGTCTTCAAAGGAAGGTATTTATTTGCTTCAATTATTTTCCCTTTCTATGAAAGGTGGAGCGAACCATGACATTCTTCGAATCTATATCTAAATGGAATTTATGTTGACCAACAGAATTACGATTCACTACACCTGGCAGCCTGCCATGATATGTGATGGATGGAGAAACAAACAGTCAAAGTTTATGCTCAAGCACACCAAATTCCAGTCACATAAATGGAGGTGTTGCATCACAGGAATGACTACGGATCAAAATAGAGGTCCAAACTACGCCCTTAGGGATGCTGATCCGCAAAAGGTAGGGTTTATGGAAATACCTTATAATCTTGTCAGACTGAATAGCACACCCTCTGTTGATAAATATAGGATGTGTTTTACCATGCAGAATTGATCTTTAACCAGAAGTTAGTCCAACAATATGTGGGTTCTGCCACACAGAATTTAGACCGTTAAATTTGTATTGACAAATAATTTTCCTGTGATTATGACAATTATGAGCAATGTATTGTATGAGAAATTTGTGGTCAAAGATCAATTTTTGAGAGTCCAACAGAGGGAGCATATGCCGATGTCCTAATCTTCGGACACTCACCAAAGAATGCAATATGTGATTTCTCTACATTCAAACATGGATCTTGCGATGGTGATGTCATAAGAATAAAACAATCATTAAATATAGCATCTGAGATGTTGCATTCTAAAACATGTGAACTTGTTGAAAAGTAGGGAATCTGACAGAAAAAGGTACCCGATAATGGATGTGTGGCGTAGGAGCAAAGAATGATTCCATGATAAGATATGATAAAAAGACTCTGAGAAGAGGTCAGGAAGAGGAGATGAAGTAAAAAGATAAAAATAGAATAAGAATCCGGCAGATCCCAAAGCTATGATGTTCCATCTGCGTGCAGAATATGTGGTCCGATCTTTTGTAGACAGCCAATTAGTACATCGGTCTGTAACAATGATAGAATTAAGCAATGGACAGGCACGATTCAAGAACATGAATTCATTTGTTTGGGAATCAATTTGGATAGCTGTCTTGCTGACTTAAGTGTTTCAAATTCCAAAGGTTCAGATTACGATTGAACATGGGATTCTAGAAGAAAAAAAATGATTGAACATGGAATGTACAGATAGCATATTACAACTCTATGCTAAGCCTAAGATCTCAAATACTGAAACGAACATAAGAACAGTTGTGAGACATGCCATTGTCATGAATATAATATATAATCGATCAACATTGCTACAATCCAGTTAGATGTTAGGAAACTGATGAAACGCGGGTTTTCATGTATCATTAAGACACAAACTTGTCCTGTGATGAATACTGTGACATGATCCAGTTATGTGGTTTCCTGAGTTCTGAATCTAGAAAAATGAGCACTGGATGAACCTAATGTGTGCCGTCAAATGTAACAGTGCTGAAACCTATTAGACACTATGGTACTTCTTGTAAAGAATGCGGTGGCCGCTGCAAGTTAGCTTTGTGCTTGGCTTTGCCATCCAGGCTTCGGCGTGTTTTGAAATATATATAAGGTAGAGAATGATCTACCTTCTATTTTCAAAACAAAAAAACAAAACAAAACTTGTAAACATTATTTCTGCAGGACACAACTGGCTCAGTCGCTGTGACCTCATGCATAAAATTTGTAGTCAGCCCGTTGCATCGCAGTGGCATTGTCACACACCGACTCCGTTGCATACCGATGCCGCCTCACGATCCGCAAGAGTCGCATTTCTAGAGGACACATCCCAAAACTACGCCAAAAGATGGGTGGACGTATTCCTGCCCTCACAGGCGTAGAAACAAACACCTGGCCTGCGTGCGTGCGTGCGTGCGTGCGTTGAGTGCAGGCAGGGGGTATCCTCCCCTCGCGATTACCTCGAACGGCCGAAGGAATCCGCGGGGACTGCGAGGACGCCTCGCGCCTCTCGGTGGGCGCCGCCGCGCCGCGTAGCTCACCTGTTCACCCGCGCTGCATTTGAACTTTGAGGGGAGTGGGGAGCTCAGGCTGCAGCGGTGGCGGGGAGGATGCGGAAAGACGGAGTTCCTTTTTTTCTAGAATTTTTTTTTTTGAGGGGTAAACAGCCAATTTATTCATCAAATTCCACAGTATGTGGGATACAGTTTAGGTCATGGGGTTGGCCAAACCAGACGTGGCGTCCCGAACCTAACGTAAGAGAGAACTTGGCTAGACTATGTGCTTCAGAATTGGAAACACGACTCTCAAAAATAACCTTACATTGAAACTGAACTAACTTAAGATTTAACTCGTTCACTATTGCTCCATAACTACCTTTGCTGCGGTTTGAGATATCCAATACAACTTGTTTTGAGTCACACGCGATGATAACATTGTGGACGTGAAGATCCTCGGCAAGGGCCAACCCTTCCCAGGCAATGGCTTCGAGGGCCCCCGGGTCATCAATGCCCCTGATAACAAGCGCCGAACTTCCCAGGAACTGTCCATTCTCGTCCCGGCAGACCGCAGCAGCCGAGCCTCCTCTTCCCTTCAGAACTCCCGCGTCTACGTGGATTTTAACAAACCCGTTGGGAGGTGCCTTCGGTCGTCGCTGGTGATTTCCCAACGGAGCTCGTGGTTGGGCAGTTGCAGGTGGTTTCTTGATGACATCCAGCTCTCCTATGAACCCGTTGATGAACAAGAAGGTGGCCTATGGGGACTGGAAGATACCCTCATGTATTGCCTTGCGACGGGCGGTCCAGATGGCCCATAGCGTGACAGAAAGGAGGACAAACTTGTCATGCGCTAGAGTATCCATCAAAGTAAACAGCCACTGCTTGGCACTTGGTTCCGTCGTAGATACTAACGTTTGAGCCAACTCTTCATCGACGAGCGCCCAAGTACATCTGGCAGTAGTACAGCTGATCAAAGAGTGCCTCCATGAGTCGGTCGCTCCACATAGGCCACATGCTAAAGAATTAGCCATGTTTCTATGTGTTCTAATGTCCTCTGTGGGTAGAGAATGTTTGGATAGCCTCCATAGGAAAATTCTTATCTTGGCCGGAACCTCTGCCTTCCAGAGTTTCTTCCACGAACTGGAATCAGTCATCAAGTTTGAAGTGCCCGAAGTCCCTTCCAACCAGGCTACCAGTAAGTTATATGCAGATTTGACAGTGAAATTGCCCTTTTTAGCAAAGTGCCAGCTCCATAAATCCTACATGGGGCGTGTACACAGAGGAATACTCAGGATGACTCGGGAGTCCATAGGCATGAACACCTCCTCTACACGCTCTCTGTTCCATGTGGTGTTGGTATGGTCAATCAACTGAGAGACATGGGTTGGAGGGTTAGCAACCCGACAGCCATAAGGTCTCAAATTCTCATCCCTGGGGAGCCACGTATCATTCCAAATCTCTGTTGTAGTTCCATTGCCTATTCATTTTATCAATCCTAACTTGAGTGTGTCCCGGCCTTCATTGATGGCCCTCCAGATCTGGCTCGGATGACCTCCTAAGTTGGCTTGCAAGATTGAGGAGTCAGGGTAGTAGATGCTCTTCAGAAGTCTAGCCCCCAATGTTCCTGGGTTTTGTAACAAACGCTAGGCCTGTCTGGCAAGCATAGCCATGTTAAAAAGCTCAAAATCCTTGAAACCAAGACCCCCCATGCTTTTAGGTTGTGTCATATTCTTCCAAGAGACCCAGTGTGGCTTCCTTTTCCCTTCCTTGCTTCCCCACCAGAATTTCCTAATACGCATGTTTAGATATTCACACAATCCTCTAGGCAGTTTGAAACAAGACATGGAGAAAACCAGCACCGCCTGTGCCATGGACTTGACTAAGACCTCCTTCCCTGCAGTAGAAAGGGTGCATTCTAGCCAGCCCTGCACCTCGCTCCATAGGCGGTCTTTGAGGTATTTGAAAGCACCATTCTTAGACCCTCCGATGTCAGATGGCATGCCAAGATACTTCTCATTCAAGGTTTCATTGGGCACATTTAGCATGCCTTTTATCTCCATCCTAATGCTCTCTAGCACCCCTTTGCTGAAGAAGATGGACGATTTTGAGAAGTTAATCCGCTGCCCGGATGCTTGACAATAGGTATCTAGAACTTGGTTCACCTCTGTAGCTCCACCACTATTTGCCTTGAAGAACAGCAGACTGTCATCAGCGAATAAAAGATGGTTAATCGGTGGCGCCGAAGCAGCCACTTTTAGACCATGCATGTTTGATGACTCCCCTTTTGATTTTAGTAGGCACGACAGGCCCTCTGCTGCTAGCAAGAACAAGTATGGAGATATAGGGTCCCCTTGTCTGATTCCACGAGAAGGTTCGAACTCCTCCAATTTTCTCCCATTAAACATAACTGAAAACTTTACAGTAGTTACAAGATTCATAACAATATTTACCCATGTCTCTGTAAAGCCCAGCTTTAGCATGATGGCCCTGAGATACTGCCACTCGATTCTATCATAGGCCTTCATCATATCCAATTTCAAGGCACAAGACTGGTGTTTTTTTTGCTTTGTTGCGCTTCATGAAATGTAAACACTCGTATGCCGTGATGATGTTGTCAGTGATCAGCCTTCCGGGCACGAATGCGGACTGTTCTTCCGATATAATCTCCGGTAACACTAGCCTGAGTCTGTTAGATATTACTTTGGAGGCGATTTTATAGAGGACATTACACAAACTGATTGGGCGAAACTGTGTCAACATGGTCGGATTTTTTACCTTTGGGATCAGTACTAACACTGTTTCATTAATGCATGCAGCCGACTCCGTGCCATCAACAATCTTCAGGACAACATTAGTGACCTCGTTACAGCAAACCTCCCAGTGTCGTTGAAAAAAATGTGCAGGGAACCCATCCGGGCCTGGAGCCTTCGTTGGAAACATTTGGAATAGGGCCGTCTTGACTTCTTCTCTGGTATACGGAGCAGTCAATGAAGCGTTCATCGCCAGAGTAACTTTTGTGGGCACTGCATCTAGGACCTGGTCCATATTGTTAACCCCCTCCGTAGTGTACAGCTGCTTGTAGAAAGTAGTGGTTAACGATTCCATCTCCGGCGTGTCATCCGTCATCAGGCCATCCGAGCGCTGGAGAGATTTTATTTTATTTTTCCGCCTGCGTCTGCTAGCTCTGAGCTGGAAGAAATATGTATTTTTATCACCGTGAATGAGCCACTCCACCCGCGCTCGCTACCGCCATAAGATTTCTTCCCGGTGGTAAAGTTCAACGAGACGATCTAAGATCTTGATCTCTTCGCGAGAAGGGCCTACTCTCCCTTGCGAATTACGTAAGGTTTCAAGCTCTTTTTTAGTCTATTGATCTCATGTCTGACGTTGCCGCAATGCACCCGATCCCAGGTGGATAAATCACCAGAAAGCATCTATAGTTTATCACGGACTGTGGTTACTGAATCTCCAGATGTACGTGCCCATGGAGAGCCAATCACCGCCGCTAGAGATTCATCTCTCTCCCATGCGACCTCATATTTAAAGGGCCGGGGGGGCCTCTTGCAAGCATGCACATCCGTAAAACGCAACAGGACTGGTTTGTGATCGGATGTCGCCGCCTCATGATGCTCCAGTACCGCAGCCGGGAAGGCAATCAGCCAATCCGGGGTGGCGACGCAGCGGTCCAATCTTACTCGAGTGAATGTTCCCCCTGCCACTTTCTTCTCCCAGGTCCAGTCTGATCCTTTGTAACCTATATCAGTAAGTCCGCATATGTCCAGAACATCACGAAAAGCATCCATCTGAGCCTGACTCCGCTGCCCTATTCCGTCGTGTTCAGAAGCATGGAGCACCTCATTAAAGTCACCAATCACTGCCCAAGGCAGGCTGTTGGCTCCGGCTATTCCTTTTAGCATATCCCAAGTCTTGTATCTCTCTCTAACTTGTGCTTCACCGTACACAAAGGTCACTCTAACTTTATGGTGGAATAGCTCTGATATAGCAACATCTATATGATACTCAGAATAGCCAATAACTTCGAGTTTTATTTCCTCATTCCAAAAAATACCCAAACCGCCACTTCTACCAATACTGTTTACAGCAAAGCTTTTATTGAACCCTAATGTTCCTGCCAGATTCTCTACTCTAGAGCCCTCTATTTGGGTTTCAAGGATACAGACGATAGAGGGGGCAAATTGCCTCGATAGATCTCGAAGCTCTCGAACTGTCGCAGGCTTGCCGGCCCCACGACAGTTCCAAACTAGGGTACTCATTGCGCTAGGCGCGACCCCCCATGGAGGCCCGCCAAACGCGCATCAGAGTTTTTGTTCCCATTGTTGCTCTTCCCATTATTCTTCTCAATACCAGCGGCTCCAGTTCTGTTCCTCTTGGGATCCTGCTTCGAAGATGGGCTTGGGGGCATCACCTGCTGATTGTTGCCATCCTCCAAGAGCAGAGGTGTTTCTCCCACAATGGATGGGTTATTGGCTTGAGTGGCACTCCTTTTCCTGTTTTCCGCATCCAGCATCTCTGCATCAAGGTCCTCATCAAATTCTGCGCCATTTGAGTAATCGTGTGACTGTCCACGTCCACGTCCCGTTCCTCTTCCAGCCCTTCCTCTTCCTCTATTGCCCCCTTCCGCCCTTTCCGCTCCAGGACCACGACCTGGACCTCTAAACCAATCTGCCTTCAGCCCCTTAAACACTAGAGCCGACGGAGGATGAACCCCGTCACCACATTCCTTATGAAGGTGCCCTGATTTCCACACACCATGCACCAATCAGGCAGCCGCTCGTACTTCACATGGAAGATCTCCCTTTTCTGTTTGATGATCAACGAGACGGCATTCTTTAGGGGTTTTGTGACGTCCACCTTAACCCTAACTCTGAAGAAGTTACCCTCAAAGTCTTGGCTCTTCGGCTCTGCGTGGATGAAATCACCAACTGTGCCTGCCAAAGCCTTGATCATAGGGTAAAGCAGGTCCGGCAAGTCATGAATCTGGATCCACATTTGTATCTTATTCATCTGGATGGTTGACGGCCTGGTGATGCCGTTGTAGGGTTCGATCACAACTGCTTTCCCTTTGAACGTCCAAGGGCCTTCCTCCATCACCCGTTCCCAATCTCCTAGACAAGAGAATTGCAGCGTGTACAGATTATCATCGAGCGGCCTGATCTTGACCTCTTGGGCCAAATCCCAAGCCACACGCATATTCCTGTAGAACCAATATTGGCTGTAGGGTCTAGTTGTATGAACCCTAGCCACCGCCATCCATCGAGCTGCATCCTCCGGAAGATCACCATCCTCCACAACTATGTCGCTAAGATCATCCTCCTTAAGCCCAAGTTCTTTCATCATCTTCTCCATCTCGCTCGTGCTGGAGCCCAGGGCTGCAGCCAAACTATCCATCAGATCTCTAGTCTGGGGAAAAAACCTTGGTTCCGCGGACGGGAAAACCCTAGCCAAGCCCCCCAGCAGGCCGCAGCGGCGGGAGCACAAGGCTCCGGCCAACTACCAGCAGAGGGAGGGCGGGGATCGAGGTCTCCACGTCGAGCCAAGGGCGCCGTCGGGAGGAAGCAAAACCCTAACGAGAGGGGAATCTAGTTTTTTTTTCTAGAAATGAGAGACAGACTTCCTGGAATCGATGGGGAGGATACATCCGGCCCAATCACAGCACTAGGGCCCAGTAGGCTATATATCGCTTAGTGAGAGCCCGAACAAGCACTCGCCTACATCGGGTGGCCCACAACTCCTTTTTTTCCCTCAAACAACAGGCACACAGCTACTTTTGCTGTTTTTCCTTTTTCTGTAGTGCTGTTTTTCTTTACTTTTGTTGTTATTTTTTTTCATTGCTCTTCAAATGGTATTATTTTTGTTTTCTTTTTCTTTGTTCCTTTGCCGGGGTTTTCATGTTTATCGTTTTATTTTTAAACACATATCTACTCTTTTTCACATAGATTGTACATTTTTATAATACACCAGGAACGTTTTTTTACATTTATTTTTTTTTAAATAAATGATTAACATCTTATTCAAATATGTTTTTTGATGTTTAGTTTTTTTCATACACATTCTACATTTTTTCTATACATCTGAAATAATTTTTTTACACATTTAGCAATTTTCAAATAGCTGATTAATATTTTCCAAATATATTCTTTTGCAGTTTTTTCAAATATGTGTTAAACATATTTTAAATAAACTTTGTTTTTTTATAAATAAACTAATTTTCTTTCTACATGTTACGAGCATATTTTTTGAAATGCATGTATATTTTCCAAATATACACCCTCCATTGTTGAATTGTAAGATGTTCTAAGTCAGATGTATATAGACGCATTTTAGTGTGTTTGTTCACTCAATACAATCTGTATAACGTACATTTCTTTGAATGGTACGAAAAATCATTTCTTATTACATGAATATTTATTACATTGTATATACAATTAAAAATGTCACATGTATTTTTTGGAAATATGTGAATAATTTTTAAAACGTAATGTTGAATTTTTTAAGGAGAGCCTTGGCGGAGTGGTAACGATGTTGCCTTGTGACCACGGGGTCACAGGTTCGAGTCCTGAAAACAGTCTTTTGCAAAAATATAAGAAACAGTGCGTACTATAGAATCAAAGTGGTTGAACCTTTCCCGGACCTTGTGAAAGCGGGAGCTACATGCTATCTTTCAATGTTGAGTTTTTTAATTGTATGAGCCATTATTATTGAATCACACATATGTTTTTCGAAATGCATGCACATTTTTAAAATGTTACAAACATTTTTTCCTAACTATATCAACCTTTTTTAAGAATACGCTAAGAAATTTTGTATAGTGTGACATTTTTAAAATGTCACCAACATTATTTAAGCTTTGAAATACATGTATTTAGATATATATTTTCAAAAATACGAGCAAAAGAAAATAAAAGAAAATGATGAAAAAACAAAGAAAAACAAACTAATGTGTCGACCGAACTGCCCGATCGCTGTAGGCGACTCTACTTACAACTAGCATTAGGCGGTGTATTGTACGCGTTCCCCATCAAAGAGCAAAAGGCTGTTTAGAGCATCTCTAGCAGATCCCGCAAACGGTCGGTCGAAAAAAGTCATTTGAGGGTTTCCGTAAAAACTTTTTAGGGGACGACGAGTCCTCTGACAAAACAATTTTCGTAAACCCGTCCCGTAAATATTTCGCGGGATGCGTTTGCGGGATCTATTCCACGTCGGAGGGCTCGCCGTCCCGCAAATACAATTATATGTAAATACTATCAAGTTCGTCATGACAAGTGCATAAGAACTAGTTCATCATCATATATATACATAGTAGATCCTTATACTAGTTCATCACATCCAAAGTCATGCACAAAATACGAGGTATCAAGTTTAATTTCATGAATGCGTGATAAAACTAGACAAAAGATGCTCAAATCACATAGATCAATCAAGCAACATTCTCATTGTTGCGAAGAACGTCGCCACCAACACCGCCACCTCCATCGTCGACATTGACCGGAGAGCTCGCACCGCCACCTTCACGAACTTGAATCGGAGAGCTCTCACCACCATCTTCACTAACTTGACCGGGATTGAGCACGACCATCATCACCACCATTGACATGGCTTGCCGAAGCACCACCACCCATGTCGAAACCACCCATGTCGAAGCCACCACCACCACCAATGTCGAAGCCACCACCACCACCCATGCCGAGCCCACCACCACCATTGCCGAAGTCACCGCCACCACCACCCATGCCGAATCCACCACCACCTCCAGTGCTGAAGCCACCACCACCACCTGGTCATAAGATTTTGAAGCTCCATCTTCCTCCGGAGCATGATCTCCATTCTTTTCATCTTCCAAAATTCTCTTGCCATTGCATCCATGCCCTCTGAATTCATCATCATGAACCGGTCCTCCTCGGTGGTCCTCTCATCCTTACTCTTTTAATCCTCTAGGGCAAGTATTATGAACGGCCGAAACACAGATGACCGGAGCAAAGCAAGCAAATCAAGATTTTTACCTACCGGATGTTTCATAAAAAACGTTGTGGGCGTGGCCGGCGGTTTCGCCGTCAATATGGATGTCGGGTTCGGCCGAAGGCGGAGTTGGAGCCCGACCCCTTGACACGACCGCCTTCTTCCTCGGGGGCTT